>JAJHUT010000044.1:0-86910 GCA_020916435.1 Oxytropis ochrocephala
TAAAATCAAAAAATCCGCCAGTAATGAACCGGCGGACTCAGTCCGCCGGAAATTGTCCGCCGGTATTTAGAAAATTCTTGTAGTGATCCCCTTAGGGATTTAGGGTTCACCAACATCCATATCAGGTTGGTGAATGCCTTTATTGAGTGGTGGCAGCCAGACACCTGCAGCTTCCACCTTTCGACGGGTGAGATGACAATCACACTTGTTGACGTCTCTCAGATTCTGCACATTCCATTATAGGAATGTTCTATGACATGCATGTAGGGGTGTTCAAAACTGAACCAAACCAATAAAAAGCGCAAACCAAACCGAAAACAGCAAAAAATCGCTTTCTATTGGTTCTATTCGGTTTCTTTTATTAGCAAACCACACAATTCGGTTCAATTCGCGGTTTTGATTATAGAAATTCAACCAGACCAAACCGCAAAATTCTATATACAATACAGATTTTTTGTTTCAGTTATGCCTACTTACTCCTTATCGTAATATATTAGTAATTTGGGAATACCGTTACTTTTTGTGGCAAAGGTTCACTGTTAACCACATGCAAATATAACATTGATTCCTTATCATGTGTTTTATAATTAAGTGATACTTCAATATAATATATTCCAATTGAAGTATTATCTCATTCAACTAATGAAACTTTATGATCGACTACACTATCTAAAAATAATGGAAATTTGTCTACCCAAGAGCACTTGGATGAGATGGTAATAGTTTCTTGAAGAACAACCAATGTTGCAGGATCGAATCGGCCTTGGGCATGCGGCGATGTTAAATCTCTTGAGGAGAGCTTTGCGCCCATTGTGGTCTATCGGCTCGAGGATTAGTCTCTGCGATTCTTGTATGAGAGGATACAGTTTATACCAAAAAAAAATAATAAGTACATGTAAATTACAATTTTTCGTTCATAATAACTTTATTTTATCTATTTCTTTCACTACAATATTTAATTTACTTTTTCTATTTCTCTCTCCACATTTACTTTTTCATTTCTCTCTTTACATTTATTTATTTTACTTTTTCTATTTGTCTCTCACCTTCAATCAATCAATCAACTACACTATATAAAAACAATGTGCTATGTAAATTACAAATAATAACTTTACTATTTCATTTCTCTCTTTACATTTAGTTATTTTATTTTGTCTATCTCTCTCTCCAGCTTTACTTTTTCTATTTCTCTTTTCAACTTCAACTACACTATAAAAACATTGATGGTGTAAATTTCTCTCTCTACATTTATTTATTTTACCTTTTCTATTGCGTGTGATTGAATTCTGTCAAAGTCTATTTATAAAAAAAAATATGATGTTACTCGTGCGCATGCACGAGTATATTTCTAGTTTAGCATTAAGAAACAATCATGTTGATTGCCCAAATAACAAAATCTCTCAATATGAAACGAACTTAATTTGAATGTACTCTCATTGTAAAAAAAAAATTAAATTAAACCTTAAATATTATGGGCATATTTTTATTGTAGATTGGCATATTATTATTTTGGTAGATTTATATATATTGTATTTTTATAAAAAAAGCGAATCAATTCAAATCGCATTGGTTTGGTTTGGTTCGTTCGGTTTTTGGAGGCCAATTGAAGTAAAAGCCAAAACCACATCTATTTTTCTGCTGCGATTCGGTTCGACTTTTCTTGCTCAAAAACAAACCCACCCACACATGAATACCCTCTACCTGAGTATACAAAGTTTGAGGCACACCTTCTAGTTGATTATTTGGAGCTGACCCGAGGAAGCTCATGAGCAAAGTGAGAGAAAGGGTTGTACGTTAATCTAGAGTGATTGATGACTACAGTCTACCCTGCAGCCATTCATGATGAACAATAATATGAGGACGCTGCTTGTGCTTTTCTTCTGCACCTGCTAGGCACCACCCTCTTTACCAGCTGAGGATACTAACAAAGAAAAATGTAGGCGGGAGAAGGCTGGATATGCGACACTTCTTGGTATGTACTAAAATTACTTTATTTGTTACTCCTCCATTTCAATTTAAGTGTTACTTTTGTTATTTCATACATATTAAGAAAATTCTCTAAAATGAAGAAAGAAAAGCATAATTTTACGAAATTAACCTCATTAGTAATTGGTGTATTCACCACTATCATAAATGCACATTAGATAATAATGCATTGGGATTAATGCTCATATATAGTATTAATTAAATGGTAGCATTGGCAAAAGGTTAATTAAAAATAGAAAGTGACGCTTATTTTGAAACTACATTTTTACTAAGTAGGATAGTTAATTTGAAATGGAGGAGTAGTTTACGAGTGTCTATGTATGTTTACTAACCCATCTCCCATTTTAACTACACGTCTGGATATTTGAACATTTCAGGGTCCGACATTTGGTAACTAAGAAGATTGTGGTTGAATATAATGAAGAGAAGCCACGTGCCAAGCGGTGGGAGGCCAAAAAAAGTGATGGGTTTGTGACTCACTTTTGGGTATTGTTGTATCGAAACTACGCCGAGGTCACACAGGACCCATATAAATTGATCACTGACACTTCCATCCCTTCTAGCAACTATCCCTTTTTAGATGTTGGGTTTGTACGTCATGTTGGGTGCAGGATGTCATATATGCCAGATCGTGTGGTCAGGCAGTTTGGTTTCGTCTGAGGATCGGTGACCCCAAACCTTACAAGGCAGGATGTGTGTTACTCGTGATGATGTGGGCGAAGTCTGCGACCATCTTCACGAGCACAATTAGGGTGTCGAGGATGATATCCGAACACAATTGTGAGATACTTTTCCTGGTTTAGGAGGGTCTTGCACCCATACCTAAAATCGGAATATTATCCCATGTCGGATGATTCTAAGGCTAGGCGGTATGTATCTTTAGTCATATTGTTTTATTCGATTAAAGTTGAAATTATTTTAATACCTTTATTTTTGTTTCTGAGATAATGCTCGAGATCATGGATTGGTGGATGGAGTTGGAGCATACGGTAGATGGAAGAGCTCCATGGGGGACACGTACATGGGGCATACTAGACCGATTGAGGACCCTCGTGAGGCCATTCAATAGACTTAGGTGGTATGAGTGTGTCTATCAGGAGAAGTGGAGAAGCGGACACAATAGTTTTTATGTTAATGCTTGGTTGTTTATGCGCACTTGAGTCGTTTTTAACTTTGTAACTCATTTATCTTTGAACTTGTTTACTACTACTTAATATTTCCATTGTCTTTATTTTAATCTAGAATTTTATTCATCAAATGCATAATCGTACATCAAACAAGAAAAATAGCGAAATAACAAGATAACATTAATTTTAAATAAAAACTAAACTAAAATTTCAAGTAAATGTATAAATTAATAATCTCAAAATACCAATATTTCCTTTATTAATCGAAATAACAAAACATCATATACCAATATTGGCACATTTATCCTTTAGTTCATTTCCTACCATTGTGAATTTATGATTGGAAGTGGCTGTGTTGTTTGGAAAGTCACTCACATGACTTTTCTGGGTGTGTGTCTTCTTCTGTCATGTGGTCAATTCCCTTCACATTCTCATTATCATCATACATATATACCAATTAATTAAGGGCGATGCTACATATAGCGAAGAGGAAATCGTGTCATTCCACGAACACGTTAAAATATAGGTATATTACCTAATTATTTTTTAATAGAATAAAAAGTTGGCTTTGAGTAAAAACAAAATGGTACGGGATGTTGCCAAACCCACCCAACATGCTTCGCAGAGTATGTGTGGGTGAGACTCACGAATTTAGTTCGCGGGAAACAACATTTTCCATGAATTACTTAATGTTATTATATTAATTATGGTTTTAAGTTATGAATGACAATGTCGATTTGAGAGATTAGTTTGCGGTTGAGCGTTTCTTTATGCAAAAATTCACGAATGGCGAGAACATTTGTGCCTGTAATTTAACAAGTTATGAGGTCTCGATAACTACAATTGTGATCGCATCAATTGTTGTGATCGCATCAATTGCTATTTGCTACTACTACCACAATTTAAAACCTTTATTAATTTTTAATTTATTAAAACAGGGTGCACAAAAAAAATTACAACCACACCCTATTGTTGCATAACATTACTTGCAATAGGAAGGACCAACGAGTCGGTTGGGAACACAACAAGAACATGATCGCACACCATCTTTTAATGAACAACCCTTGATCGCATCACACCATGCTCAGGCCAGACCCAACCTAACAAACTCACTCCAAAATCCATTGACCCATGACCCATTTCTTCACCCATTCTATTAGCCACATGGACCCCGTTTAGCGGGTTTCAATCCTTGTCGCGTTCTCAACTTTTTGTGAGAATGGTGGCAGGCTCGTGGAAGCGAGGTAAGATCGTCATTTCAGAACCAAATCTTAGCCTCAAGGCTCTTGTATGAAATATTTATTTCATGGTTAGGATTATGGAAGACAAAGGAAATGTTGAATGTGGTGGTTAAGATAACGGTATTTGGTGTTAGGTGGGGTGAGGGTAATGGTAGTGAGTCGATTTGAACATTAGGAAAGTGAGGTGTTAAGTCGGTGGTTAATAAGAGTGTAGTGAATGCAAGGATTGCGAGGGCGAATGATAACGTGATAAACATGCCATGAGCAGCGGCAATGTCCTTCACCAGCGATGCCATGTGGTGGAGGCGTAACCGGAAGTCCTCCTCCAATGTAAACAAGACGGTTGCAGTTTCGAAGTTGATCAGGAGTGGTGCCATACTTGAAAGTGTGAAGTTGAGTAGTGGAATTGTGTTGAGAAAGAGATGTGGTTTTATACAGATAGTGTTGTACACGTGTCGTGTAATGAATAGTGGAGAGGGAGGATTTTGTTGACTGACAGTGAAACAAATTCTTGTTGCATGCAATGGAAACATAATTTGTTGATCACAATTTAAAATTGCTTTTAAAAAAAACTTTAAAATAATGATTTTTTTGTCTTTTCATATTTATAAATTAATTAATTATTAATTAGTTTATTTGTACTATATGAGAAAAAGAAATCATCCTTTTAATTTTGTGGGGTCTAGCATAACTGACACATTTGAAGTTGGTAGGCTGGATATTTTCTATAGTTATTTGAATTCAAAAATGAAATATTCATTTTTACGAGTGTAGATCTTCACAAGTGCTTGTGAGACAATTTCAGAGAAGAGGTGATCCAAACAAATGTGTTGAGAAAAAGATGTGTTTTATACAGATAGTGTTGTACACGTGTCGTGTAATGAGTAGTGGATAGGGAGGAATTTGTTGACTGACAGTGGAACAAATTCTTGTTGCATGCAATGGAAACATAAGTTGTTGATCACAACTTTAAAATTGCTTTAAAAAAAACCTTTAGAATAATAATTTTTTTGTCTTTTCATATTTATAAATTAATTAATGCTTAATTAGTTTATTTGTACTATATGAGAAAAAGAAATCATCCTTTTAATTTTGTGGGGTCTAGCATAGCAGAGCAAATTCGAAGTTGGTAGGTTGGATATTTTCTATAGTTACTTGAATTCGAACATGAAATATTTATTTTTGCGAGTGTGGATCTTCACAAATGTTTATGAGACAATTTCAGAGAGAAAGAGAATACAAACAAAAAGATAATACTATTTATTGCATTTATTATTATAATTAATATAATAATAAATGCGATAAATAACGATTATCTTTTGTTTGTATCAGCCTCTTTTTAGAAATTGTCATAACTACTTTTGAAGATCCAAACTCTATTTTTAGATATGTAAATTTATGGATAGTACTTATCACTTCATCTGCAACAATAAAGTATTTAATGTTAAAATTAGAGATTTTAATAGTTTAAAATATTTTATATGTATACATTGAATTAGTGTGGGTTAGTACTCAATAGTCAACTTACTTTGAAAGTTAGTAACTAATGTATTTAAAAAGGGAGGTATGTTTTTTATATTTTGGAAAGAAAAATAACGTGACTATTTTGGAAGAGAGAATTGACTCGGTGTTTTCGAGTTCAATTCTTGTGATGAACAAACTCAATGTTGATAAGTGTAAAGGTTTCTCCTATATACGAGCGAATATTAATCTTTCATTAAATACATTAGTCACTTCCTAGATGTAGTGAGCAATTAATGATTCGAAAAAATATATTAAAAATAGGGAATTTATTAAAGACCTATATTAGTTGTACAACAAGTATTTAGACTTTTTGGTCAAAAAAACAAGTATTTAGACTTTTATTTGAGTATAATGGATTTATGTGATATATCTTAAAGGCATTATATTAATTGTACTACCAGCAATAAGTGATTTACAGTAAATTAACTTTAATGTTATAATAAAGATTTATGGTAAAACCGACTTGAACGTAATATTATTAAATGCCATAGTCACTAATGTATTATGTATTATAATAATAAAATGAGGAAATATATTAAAGAGCTATATTAATTGTATAACAAGTTCTTAGAGTACCTATTTCAGTATAATGAATTTATATGATTTTTGTTAGAGGTATTATATTTGTTGTATCTAATATGAATTGGGCTGTGCCGTAACAAAAATGCAGGTGTAACAAAACTCTACCGAGAGGTGGGAATTGCAGAACTAACAAAGTCGGGTACATGTGGATGATCAAAGTCTCAGGGCGTAGATTGTCGTAAACAGAAGTCGATGAATCTTGCACTCTAATATCTTTGTAACAAAAATAGTTTATATTCGTTGTATTACAATTATATGTGATTTACACCGCCGAAATGACTTGGATGAGATGGTAGGGATCTCTGGCGTTGCAGTTGAAGAATCCATCCTTGGCCATACAAGCGTGTTAAAACTCTTGATGGAGAGTTTTGCGCTCATTGTGCTCTCTGCGGCTCAGAGATTAGCGCTGCGTTTTTGCATGAGAGAAGACCCGATTTATACCATAAAAATATGTGATTTACATTAAAATAGCTTTAATGTTATTATAAATATTTATGGTAAACCGAACTTGAGCGTAATACTACTTACGATCTATACTAGACCATTGTCGGAAATGCGATACGGGGAAAAATTGTGGATAATCGATTAACATTATAGCAAAGTAAAAGAATAAAAAATTTCAAAGACTACGAAAATATATAATTCTTTGTTTGTTTTATTTTTATATATAAGATACAATTGTATAAAATAAATAACGATTGATATAGCTAACAATGGTTGTCACATAGTTATATGTCAAAAAGTTGTTTAACATATATGAAAGGCGATGAGTCTTGCACGCTCTCCATCCATCACTCAAACTTTTCTCCATCCACTGTCACACCTTTAATCTCTATCATATGGAGTTTTACTTCCCGTCTTGTTCCCACGAGGCATGGTCCTTATCCTTGTCTCACAAAATTTTCATTGTCCCGCTCCTAACTCCCATTATGGAAAATTTTACTCTTCCACCTCTGTCTCGTAAAGGGGTATGGTAGGTCTCGTCCCCCAAACTTTTCTCCACCCCACGTCATGAGAAGCTTTCCTTCACTAATCATATCGATGCACTTGCGGAGACATGGTCTTCATCCTGTCTCGGATTGACGCAAAGGATTTTCTCCTCGTCGATGCACGGACTTTTGCTGTGCGACCTACGGGAAATAGAGTTTGTAAAAATATTTTCAAGTTTTAATATAATTTACTTAATCTTAAAAATAGTAATTTTATTAAAAAATTACTAATATTAAACTAATACAAACATGCATGATCCTTCTAATTGAGGTAACACAAATACAATATTCTCATATATCACTTTTGTATCCATTTGAACAAAACACCTGATGTAAACATAATATATATATATATATATATATATATATATATATATATATATATATATATATATATATATATATATATATATATATATATATATGTTTAGATATCTAGATATTTTACAATTGATTACAATCTATAAACACCATCCAAGCACGATTGACACCATCGACCTCCCTTACTACCCACGTTGGACGCTCTCTGCTAGCTATATGATCTCAAAATACAACTGTGACACTCATACAATTTAATATCAAAGAAACCCCAAATGAGTGATTCCACTATGGAATTCAAAATAACACACATTTGAAAAATACAAAAGGGAGAATTAAGGAGGAGGAAACATAGTAAATAATAGAAAATTAAAGAAAATCCAGTGGTTTGAGTCTTGTTCTAGATTCATAATAGTTCTTCACATCGAGCTCACAAAATTGCCCTCCATTTAACTCAGCAACCGCAAAGATAATATTAAATGGATGGGAGAAGTATTTCACGGGTTCAAAATTTTCTAAAAGCAAAAGACACATTTAGAAAGAAGTTTTGCTGAAATGGAAAGAAAAGATAGTTCGACTAAACACAAATGGAAACACCTTCTCATTTCTATTCATTGAGCGTAAAAACATATATAGAACCATTAATGTCTCACGAGAAATGAAGAGTCGCACGTGAACATGTTTTGCAAAGGTATTCCTTCATGTAATAATCAAATCAAGTTCCCAATAAATGCACTACAATGCTCAGTAAAACAACCTAATTCTTATTATTCAAAATTAGAATATGTGTTTTCATTATCAATACTTTGACTAAAACAACCTAATTCTTATTGAATAGTCTTAAGTACACAAACATAAACTACAATGCATCACTTAAATTAATGTTGGGAAGTTGAAAAAACCGTTCACATTAAAAATAGGGCAGTTCTATTTGTCCTGAAAATTCATCCCGAACTATGCTCCCGAATTTTTTTATTCAATCCTAAACATGTATATGACCATACAACGGAGATTAATTGGTACTCACAACTCTGGTTGTTATCCAGATCTGTCTATGGAGTATCTACCTCGCCACACACTCATGATGAAGTTGTAAATTAGCACTGCTTATATAATAATATAATAATAATTACAAAGTGATGTGGATTCAACATAATTTCTTTATAACCACCGTTTTATATATCGTCATACATGTTTAGGATTGGATAAAAACTTTCAGGACTATAGTGTTAATTGTAATATAGAATAAATATACACTAGTGGAAAAAACGGATTTTACATCGATTGATTTATATCGGTTAAAACACTATGAGATATGAAAAAGGAGAGCGGTGGCATTTTTGCAATTTTGATTACATTTTCATATCTGTTGAGTAACTAACCGATATGGACGTTAAAAAACCCAAAGGCTCGTTCTAAAATTTCCCTTGGCGCTTCTAACACCACCTTGAGAAGAAGAGAAAGGCGTTCCATCTTCTTCATCTTTCTCCTCCATCTTCTCCTTCATCTTTCTCTGCGAGAAGAGAGAAACCCTAACCCACGAAAACCCTCTCCTTCATCTTTCTCCTCCATCTTCTCCCTCCACCACTCCACCACTTTACAGTCCATTGTTCTTCTTCATCTTCTCCTCGATCAGCGCCTCGAGCCTCAATTCACGACAACTCGAATATGAAACCCTAACTTGATCGCCATTCTTTTTGTAAGTCGCGAGAGATTTCCACCGGAGAAGGGTTTAAATTTTGGCGGTCGAGTTCGGATCTGCTTGCATTTAAAGCAGTTCCAAATAAACTTGAAGCTCGGATGTTTTGTTTAGTATATATGGGTATTTTCCTTTATCACATCAGTAGTATGGGTATTGAGAAAAATGCTCAGTTAAATTCCTTAGGTAAATTTAATCTCTCACAGTTAGATGTTTATATTAATGCTATGAGTTGATGTTCATGGCATTCTTGAATACCTTAGGTAAGACTTGTCATCTTGTGCAAATTGGATCCTCGATGAGTAATGTGAGATTATGGGATTTTTGTTGTGTATCTTTATGAGTTGATGAGTAATGTGAAGCTAAGTGGCTTTCTTTGCATCTAGAACATTCGAATCTCCTCTTTCATCATACTCGGCAATGTATGAAACTTTCTTTCAATAAATTTTCTTTAGATTGTGTTGTTTCTTGACTTTTATTTATTTACTATTTTTGGTTGGGTAGTAGACCTTGTTATCAGTGCTTTGTTGAAGAATTATAGTTTTATAGAATCTTATAGTTTTATAGAATGTGTAGTTTTATAGAATCTTGTGCTCTCAATTGAGGAAGGAAGAAATGAAGAATCATGTAGGGCCTTATCGGGGAGACACTCCAAGGAAGAAAAATTCGCATTAGAAATCTAATACGTATAATGTAGTTTGATTTTATTACGTATTGTGTATCGGGGCGGACTCCATTGTTTCCTCGTATATTTGGTCATGAAGCTAGAGGGTATGTTATTGTTTCTCTTCTTAACATTGCTTGCAAAATGAGTAACATAGTTTGATATACTCAAGTCTGTTTTCTAGTATCCACAGTGCAGGCGGATAAACATCAACTGCTTCACTTAATGGCTTCATTTGCCTTGGACAAAGCTCGACTTCTCAAGGAATTAGTATGTTTGTTTCCACTCTATCCTTTATTGTTCTCTTCCTACAATATTTTCAAAGTTATCTCATACTTTAGGCAAACTTATGCGATTACTCTTTTTCAAGTAGTGTTTTACTGTATTCTAATTTGCTAACCTTATCGGACCGCACTGCGGTATCACATGATTTAAGACATTTCCCCATTCGGTAGAGATTCTTATTTTCTTATAGGTTTTGGTTTAGTTAAGAAGTTAAAAACCATGTTTTATTATCATTTCAAAGGTTGCATCTCTCAATCTATTCTTTGGGGTCATAGTATTTAGTAGTATTTACTATAATGTGCAGGACAAAAAGACTATGAAAGTATCTGTTCCAATAACGTCGATTCTCATCACATGGAGTGAATGTAAATTGAGAACCAAATGCTAAATATGCTTTAATGGGATTGATCAAAGAAATTAGTAATATATATGCAATTACCACTGAAGTCGACAATACTAATTTCAAGTCAGATTATAAAGGTTAGTAGTCTAAATGCATGTTTCTCTTTTTAAGCAGATTTATCCTTTCATGTGATGTGAGCGACTAACGTGGTTGGATTCTATTGATTTGAGTTATAATTCTTTATGAGATTGACAAAGTGAAGAGACCATCAGCACATGATCAAATGGATCACTGATCGCCATTGGATATATGCAAATTAATTCTCTTTGTGAAGATGACAAAAATATATTATTGGACACTGTGAAAAAGCAGGCTCATGCTTTCGATTGTTTTTCCACTAACATCACTTACCATACTAGAGCTACCACTAGGTGTTTTTTCTGTTGGATGTGAACTTCCTCATGCTTTGAGTTGTTTTACCCATGATGTATTCACGGGAGAGTGTGGGGATTGTCCACATTGTAAGTCGAGAAGAGAAGCGACATGTGTGATGCGCTTAGGATCAACAACGATAGAGGTGTCATGATCAATGACAATAAGTCAAAATTCACTATAAAGGGACAACATGTGCACCATTTTGTGGGTACCTCTACATTGAGTGAATACTGCTTTGTGGTCCATCTTTGGATGTGTTGCAAAGATTAACCACGATGCTCACTTGACAAAGTTTGTATTCTCGGTTGTGGAGTTTGCACGGTTTGAAAAATATCCCTACCTTGATATTATGATATATATATATATATATATATATATATATAATGAAGCTGAGCCTATGTCATATTAGATTCAATTTCATTTGTGCTTGTAGGTCTTGGTGCTACAATCAATGTTGCTAAGCAGAAACACAGTTCTTACATGTTGCCATCTTTGGTCTTGGAATTTATTGGCCTTCTTTGTATGTTTCACCTTATATACATGCGTAGTTTTTATAGCAAGCTGAAAAGAGTTATATTAACTCATGCTCTTCTCTTTGATACAAATTTAAAAATTTCTTTGAAGGGCTAGAGTTATATTAACCAAAGATCACGACAAACTGTACAGCGAGTTAGCTACTTTTGTTTTCTTTAAAGTTTGTGTCCTTTTAGTGTATGAAGGAGATTGAGATGTGAATGTTGGTGTGTGTGCAGAGTTATTCTTTGAAATGACCAATGGAGGTGTGGATCGTCTTTGTTGAATGTCTTTGGAAGTATCAAGCCATGATTTCGACATTCGAATGTGTCCATGATGTATGTAAAACTAAAGCAGAACACATAAAATGCGAATGTAGGTGATTTTGAGTATAATTTGATTCGTTTTTGTATTTGGATATGGATATGGATATTGATATGGATATTGAGTATAATTTGAGATCTTTGTATTTTTATATAAATATTGTATTTGTTGTGATTTTGTTGTTTCTTTGTATATCAATTGAGGAATTTTTATTTTTATTTTAAAAAAAGACTTTTCATATCGGTTCCTTTAAATATGAGATATAAAAGTGATTTTCAATATCAGTTCAACTAAGAAACCGATATATAAAAAAAACGTTTTATAGGTTTAAAAAGCGACTTTCCATAGCGGTTCTCTTGGGAGCGGATATAAAAAACATTTTCCATATCGGTTCTTTAGCAGATATAGAAAGCGCCTATTTTTAATATCCCCTTTTTCTATATCGGTTACGGAACCGATATGAAAAGCCTTTTTTAACCGATATAAAAAGCCTTTTTTCTAGTAGTGATAGTAGTTGTTCTGTAATAATAAAGAGGTTAGGGGGTCAATTGTAAATAGCTACTTAGTTAGTTTCTCTGCTGTTACAACAGTTGGAGTTTGTTGTAATTCTGTTAATTGATTTTCAATTGTATGTGACCCTTTAAAAGGGAAAACCTCTATCAATGAAGTAGTTGAATGATTGATTCAATTTACAATTGCACATTCTGAGTTTACAATTGGTATCTAGAGCTGTAACGAGAGGGACCTGTGTGAATCAATCGATTGAAGGAGATCTTCAATGGCGGAGAACAATGGAAACGGGAATTACATGCATGCTTCGATTCCCAAGTTTGATGGTCACTATGACCATTGGGCCATGCTTATGGAGAACCTTCTCCGCTCCAAAGAATACTGGACCATCGTCGAGGGTGGAGTTCCGGCGTTATCGACACCGACCACGACGGAGAACACCAAGGCGCACGAGGAAGGAAAATTGAAAGATTTGAAGGCTAGAAACTACCTCTTTCAATCGATCGATCGAGATATTATTGAAACAATTTTGAACAAAAAGAATCTTGAAGGCAATTTGGGATTCCATGAAGCGAGAAATTTCAAAGATGCGACAAAGGTGAAAAGATCTCGGTTGCGTCTTTGCGAAGAGAAATTTGAGCTTCTTGGTATGAAAGATGATGAGCGTGTGGTGACTATCTTTCAAGAAGCAGCTGTCTGTTGTCAACAAGATGAAGATCTTTGGTGCAAAGATTGATCAGTGAAATTGTGGAGAAAATTACGAGGTCCATGTGTGAGAAATTCAACTATGTGGTTCTTTGCAATTGTGAAGGCAATGATGTTGAAACATGACGATTGGCGAACTTCAAAGGGAGTTTCTTTGGTTCATGAGCAGAGAATGCATCCTCGAAGGAGGAAGAACAAGTCTTGAAGATTGCGAGGCACGAGCGAGAGGGTTCTCTGAGGGGAAGAGGGCGAGCTTCTACCACTAGAGGAAGAGCGGCGGTAAATCTTCCTATAAAGACTCTATAGAATGTTATAGATGTAAGAAACTAGGACATTTTCAATACGAATGTCCAAATAGTGAGGATAAAGCTCACTATCTTTGAGTTTGATGATGAAGAAGAAGTGTTGTTGATGCATTTGCAATTGAGGCGTATTGGAGATGATACGGTACCTAGATTCGAGGGTGTAGTAACCACATGTGTGGTCAAAGGAGTGGTTCTCGATCTTTGGATACTACCTTGAGAAGAATCTATTAGACTTGGTGATGGTTCCAAGATCATAGTTGAAGGAAATGTCTTTGTGAAGATGCGTATAAATGGTATGCTTCTTGTAGTGAGCAATGTGTATTACATACCCAAACGAAGAACAATCTATTCGGTCTTGGGCAATTGCAACGAGCGTTGAATTGTCAATTTCCTTGCATCAAGATGAATGTAAGGTGTATCACGAGAGAAAGGATTGATTATATCCTCCAAGATGACCAAGAACAAATTGTTTCCGTATACACGCTCTCTGCGATAAGTTCATCCTGTTTGTACAGAGAAAAGGAAGATGTATCACAGTTATGGCACCAGAGATTTGGGCACTTGAATATGAGGAGTCTAAAGGAAATGTCACAGAAGAATATGGTTAAGGGGCTTCCTGAAATCAAGGATTTGGACAAGACTTGTGAAGTCTGCTTGAAGGGCAAGCAACACAGATTGGAGTTTCCAAAGGCATCGGGTTGGAGAGCAGCTAACAAACTGGAATTGATTCATTCTGATATCTGTGGCCCAATTACACTAGAGTCTTGTGGAGGAAAAAGGTATGTTTTGACTTTTATTGATGATTATAGTAGAAGAACTTGGGTTTATTTTCTAGTTGAAAAGTCAAATTTGCACTAGGGTGTTTTAAAGTTTAAAGCTCTAGTTGAAAAGGAATGTGGTAGAAATATAATGTGTCTTAGGGTGATAGAGGAGGTGAGTTTACCTCACTTTGAGTTTGAAAGTTTACGCTCACGAGCGGTATTAAAAGGCGACTTACTCTGCATATAGTCCCTGACAAAGCGGTATAGTGAAAGAAAGAATAGAACCTTGATTGAAATGACTAGAAGTCTCTTTGTTAGGCAAGTCCATACCTAAAAACTTACGGCGGGGAAGCTATTAATTGGGTTGTCTATCTAATAAGCGAAGTCCTCTTTGTGATCTTGAAGGATATTACCCCCAAGAGGCTTGGAGTAATGAGAAACCTCACATTAGTCATATCACTACAAGAAAATCGTTGATTTCCCACGGACATTTCGTCGCCAAATGTCCAAATTTCCGTGGCAAAACACCATTTGCCGCGGATTAACCCTGAACCAAAAATGGTGGCAAAAGCGCACAAATCATAAATCGTTTGCCACGGACTTTTCCGTGGCAAATTTTTCCGTCATAAAGTTAAAGTGGCAAATCCGTCAAAGTTAAAGTAGCAAATCCGTCGCAAATTTTAAAACAAAAAAAAAAATTAAACCATATATCCAAAATCTTTGTTTAATAGTGATATCTATATATATTGAATAATCAAATACTCTCAAGCAAACTATAATCAAATAATCAGAATATCTATACTTATAAATGAAGCTATGAATTAAAACAACTTGTTAAAAGCAATATCTCTTACTTGGAAATCTAAATTAGTAAAATAAATGATTATGTCTTGTACAATAGCATTATGTCCTATACCTAATGGAAAGATAGCAACTTCTACAATACAATGCAAAATGGACAAAAGGAACTTTTGAGACCACTAGCCCTAATTTTACTAAGAACACGTTAGCAAATCAAATGTTACTCGAATTTGACTAGAGCAGTGTGGGAGATATGTGCGATCCTATCTGAGAAGCCAACATCTTGCCAACTTGCCCACCCCATTTTGCACCCTTTCACTTGTATGTTCCACCTACAATTAAAAAGACTTATTAGAAAGAGTTATTCAAAGTTATACTTATCAAAAACATACATCTAAGGAGGACTAGTCACAAGAATCATTGAGGATGGTAAAACTAGTCATAATGACGAGAAACAACCACACACGTACGCAGGCGAAATTACTTCACTACAAGTTAATATGAAATAAACTATTGGATGAACATCAACACAAGTGCGAGAATATCAAAATATGTACAACTTACCATGAGCAAACTTATGTTAGAACTCATGACTCATGACTTATAGAGCATGGGCGAGAAAGCCTTTTCGTGTATATGGCCACACACACTTGCTATCAATCAAGCAACACTAAATTAACCACTATTTCAATAGCTTCAAAACATTCTTAAAAAAATAGTAAATTTCAATCCATACATTGATTCCTTATCAAAATTTCATTTGAGAAAACAAAATTCTTTGAAGTTAGCAATTTCTTGACATAAACTAAGCTGCTTAGACTATTTTCAAATTTACAGAATGTTAGGCTGCTTTGAAGTTGGAAGTTTATGGCCACATTTTCAGAGCCCCAAAATCAACAATATTTTTGTACATAACCCCACTTGACATTGCTACTCTTCAAGGGTTAAACATAATGATAAGCAAGAACTAAATTGTGTTTAAATTTAGCTATAACTTGGAATCATCCCATATATATCGTAGACTAACTATCCTAAGAAAATAAACATAGTTAGAAGAGATTTACAATTGACAACATATACTTACATGGTCATGATAGCCACCTTCCTCGAGGTCCCCTTCATTGGAAAGAAGTTGATCCTTCAATAAACTATATTATTACAATGATTCGGTTGAAAGAGCTATAAATGTACTCTACAGAAGCGAGCGTAATTTTCTTATACTTATGAAAGAATGTACTTTTCTTGTTATCATTATATCGATCAAATTATTTTGAATGAAAACTAAGCGGGGAGACATGTAATCCTATATAGTAGGATAGGTAGGCCTCAAGCACAACCAAGAGTTTACAAGGAAAGTAAATGAGAACTAGTTTGTGTGTGTGTGAGAGAGAGAGAGAGAGAGATCAATTCTACCCTCTTTTGATTTCATCTAATTTTTATCTTGATCCTTAAAGAAAGTGACAAATAAATGTGAGCTAGTACACACTGCTTTTGGAAGATTGTCTCTTTATCACGATCACATTGATAGCTACGCCAAATGAGATATTCAAGAGAACAACTAAGCTTTCCATGATGCATCTTTGAAACACTGAAATGAAAATTGTGTCAAATATTTCACATCTAATATAATGTATAAGATTTATTTGAAAATGAAACGAGAATTTTAGGTAAACTCGATATGCACAAAATAATCTTAACGAGAAAATAATAGCACCTCAATGATGAAAACTTTGTTATCAAATGGAAGACCCCAAATCTTGGTTTTAGAATCCACGAGAAACATAAGACACGGTTGAAGACTATGCAATGGCCTTGCGCATTTTAAGAAGAGAATGATATTTGCCTACATATGGGCATAAATGGAATTTAGATCACAAGAATCAAATACATTAAACTCTGATGATACATTATAGTGAAAACTAAAAACTAGGAAACTTACCCACACTAAAAACTTCTGGAACGACTATAAAACCACTTAGGATATCCAACAAAGTGACCATAGTGTTCTTTCTTCCACGAGAAAAATTACGTACAAGATTGCGAAACACGCTCCAACGACTCTGTGAATGAAACATAAAAAATGAATTAAAATCTTGGTTAAATTATGTTCTATATTCTATAAAGTAAAACATACATCAGTTATAATTAAAAAACTTACATGAATGGCTCATTGACATGATCTCTGCAGTGTGAGTTTCCACCAATGGAGTCTGCGGAGAATTAATAATGACATCATTCATCCATAAGCGCGATTAAGCGTATCCCCCTCCCAAACCAATTCTTTGTGGCAGGTGAAACAATACTCGAGAAAAAAATATCTTACCGCCCGGTAAAAAAAAAGGTGACTTTAGCTCTTTCCTTATCGGTGTTTACCAACTATAAAAGAAAAAAAGTATAACCGTCGGAATCTATGCTTCTTCATTTAGAAACACTGATGAAGTTAACATGGATGTAACAGATAATCTGGGAATCATATTGAACTAGGAGAAGAATTCGGGTAAAAAAATGATCGACTCACGATTTAGTATGAATTACAATCATAATAAGAATAGGCTCTGTTGGTGGTGGTTCTTTGTAAATTACTAATTACAAAAATAGCTAAGTAGCGTATGTATAACTTCTTATATATGTGTTGTAAATCATTCAATGCTAACAGTATCCACCAACAATGCCAAACAATAAGGAATTGATTTCAACAATCACAGTATATAACACAAACATCAAGGAAAGAGACTTATGTAGCTTATGAACGTGAAATTGTCATTGTTGTAAATTTGATAAAGCATGGTAGCCAAATAAAGACTTAACTATAAAGGAGCTTTGGACATCGAAAGGAGTTTATAAAAATGGAGCATGGCTTAATTTAGTGTGACTAACAAGCTGGAAAAAATTATGCAAAAACATCTTGAAAGAATCAAAGAATTGAAATCAAGCCGAAAGCGGTGACTTCTAATAATCAAACATCATGATGCAATGCATCCAACACAATTTTCATGCAATGAACAAGCATGTCAAGTGAATTGCAAAGAGGACACTTTAGTAGATGCTATGCTACTTAGACATTAACTAAGAGAAACATCCAATCAAGGTTATCAATTAAGAAATCTAAACAAAAGCTACTAGTACTGCATAGTGTTTAATAAAAATAACACTAAAAACATAATAAAAATCTGCAAACAAAGTTAGGGAACCACCCATCCCCTTGCAGAGACAGATAAATTTAAATAACGAAGTTGAGGAAAATAACACACACAGTATAGACAAAAGCGGTGAGGTGTTGCTTTCTGCTGTAATTGTGTGGTATGAAGGGGATATCTGCCGGCGGGATATTTTTAGTTCGAGGTCTAGCTCACGAGAATAAGGAAACTTCTATTACACAAATATTCACGATGACCACACAGTAGTGCGTAAGAACTGAACTAAATGAAGATACCATCATAAACTATCAAGCTCTTGGAAACAAAGCATGGTAAGTTGAGTCTTTGGCCATTTAGATTCCATCCCCATGACGATATACCACGATCATCAACTTTCCTACTAGATGCGGAAAAAATTATCATCAAAATTTTGAATCCATGCATAAGTATCGAGATGTAAGTGTATAGATAAATGACCAAAAAAAAAAGATCTTGATAGCGAGAATTCAGATTAAAGAGAGTAACATTGTGTTAACAAAGCCATCAATCTCGGATGTGTTAAACTAAATGAACAACAACATTAAATTGGCCAAAGCTTACGTAATTTATGTGTTATATTTCCTTACTTAATACTTAGAAACCCCACACATTCATATTACGCCAACTCAAAATTCTTTAATATCACGTGATAACTAGTACACTGGGCATGAGCTCCTCGACCAATTTGAATTAGTAGTCTAAAGGCTTTCACCTAGATGAGTTGACAAACATAGGACATCATAGGACACTTGAATAAGCTAAAAAGGAAAGAAACCACGGGATAATTAAGCGGCCGATTCATATTGATCACCTTCATCATCAAAAGAGTGGTCACTCGACAGTATCTCTGTTTGGTCTTTCTAAGCCTCTGAATTTTTCATCACCTAGGAAAACATAATGAAGAAACATTATAAGTAAACTAAAAACACAATCTCTAGAGCTTAGAAATCGGTGAACTACTACTTATGAAGAGCAAGACTCACGATGTTGCTTTTGGGCGGCTCGTATTCAAGGCAACAACGACAATATACAAGAGGTCCATTTGAGGCTGAATTTTGTAGGTTTAGCTTCTCTGAATCATGCATCAAACATCAAATATTTATACTAAATGTTATAGACAAGACAAATATTTATAGTCTTACGCATTTTGTAGGAAAAGCGGTTTTGTGATCAGCGATGGCTTGAGATGTTCTTTGTCATATTCATATTCACATGAACTAAAGCGGAGAATTATCAAAGGAATCTGCACCATCTACTTATAAGATGTTAATTGAAATTTATAAACAAAGAACTTTATACTTAGATGATAATGCTATTAACGTACAATTTTTTCACTTTAATAACCTACTTCATTCCCAAAATCGAAAACTCTCCATTGGGGTTTCTGCACTCATCCCAAGAAGTGGGGAAATGAAGAAAATAAACGTTCTAGGTTAACGGAGGAAGAAGGCGAAACTCACTCTTCATTTAGCTTCTCGATTAAGTCGTCAAATTTAGAGTCTGCTTATCTTGAAAGCAGTAACTAGGGTTCGTGAGAAAGCAGGCGGATCTGTGAAAAATAGATGAGAAACAAAATTAGGGTTTTGAGAGAGAGAAAAAGTGATGAAAGGGAGAGGTTAGAATTTTTACCATTATCCTTGTCGCGAGCACAAATTTGTGTTTGTTGAGATCCTTCTTCTCCTTCCATGTAATTCATTAGCTTTACAACTTCTTTTCCTCTTCTTGGCGTTTTCCTTCTCTTCACCCCTTCTTTGTCGGTGAGCACAAGGTGTGATGATGTTGTGAGACAAAGGTTTTTGTACTTGTTTAGCCACTTTGAATGCCAAGGGAAAGCGATAGGAAGAAGAATGACGAGAGGATGGTGGTGAGCAGGCGAAGCGGTTGGGAGGGGGGCGAAGGAGAGCAGGCGGAGGAGGGCGCGAAGGAGAGCGGAGCGAAGCCGTTGGGAGGAGGAGGGCGAAGGAGAGCGGAGGCGGAGGAGGGCGAAGGAGAGCGAGTGAGGTATGCAGTCGTGTGGGTGAGAGAGTGAGGTATGCGTATTGAATCGTGGGTTTTAATTTGGGATTTAATATTTGCCACGGGCTTTGCGACCAAATGTCGAAGTGGCAAATTAGCGACAACATAATTTAAAGTGGCAAATTAGCGACCATTATCATTTTAAAGTGGCAAATTTGGCGGGATTTTTAGCGCCTTCTCGGAAATGTCTTTTAAATCGCAAATCAGTAGCAAATTTGCGACGGCCCGATCTTCCGTGGCAAAGTTTGGTGGCAATGCAAGCTTATTCTTGTAGTGTATTAGAATATTTGGTTGCATAGCTCATGCTCATGTTCCAGCTGTTATGAGAAAGAAACTAGATGAGAAAAGTAGAAAATGCATCTTCATAGGTATCAGCAATGAATCAAAGGCTTATAGACTATATGATCCTATTCTAAGGAAAGTGATTGTAAGCAGGGATGTGATTTTTTCTGAAAATGAAAGATGGAGTTGGGGATCACAAGGCGAGAAGGTTTGCGAGAAATTGATGAGTAGTGCGAGAAAGTGAAATTCAAGTAGAAAGGGTTGACTGAGTGGTTGAAATTGAGCAAAATCAGGAAGAGGTAGCTAATGAGGCTCCAACTAATGTAGAAGCATGTTCATCACAGAATCAAGAAGAAGAAGAAGAAACTGGCTCTAGAGTAAGAAAGCCACCTGTGTGGCTAGGTGATTATGAAACCCGACTTCTTTGGTGAAATCGTGATGGCCCGACCAATTGATGAATCTAGGCACATTATTGGACCTATGGAAGATCCTACAACATATGAGCAAGCCTTTCCTCATGAGGTTTGGAGAAAGCTATGGATCTTTGAGATGCAACTCCATAGAAAAAACAAGACTTGAAACTTGAGAAAGCTGAATGGGTGTATAATGGGTGTATAAGACCAAAGAATGAATGAATCAGGGGAAATTGAGAAACATAAAGCCAGATTGGTAGTGAAAGGGTATTCTCAAGTACATGGAGTAGACTTTGATGAGGTATTTGCTCCGGTAGCTCGTTGGGATACCATAAGGAGTGTTCTAGCTGTGGCTGCCTTAAGGAATTGGGATGTGTTTCAACTAGATGTGAAGAGTGCTTTATTGTATGGAGATTTATTGGAGGATGTGTATGTGGATCAGCCACAAGGTTACATTGTTAAAGGGAGAGAAAATGAAGTGTACAAGCTCCTAAAAGCACTTTATGGGTTGAAGCAAGCTCCACGGGCTTGGTATAGTAAGATTGAATCTTTCTTTGATGAACAAGGCTTTGTGAAGTGTCCATATGAGCATACATTGTTCACTAAGCATGATAAGAATGGAAACTGTCTGATTATAAGCTTATATGTTGATGACCTTATATTCACGGGAAATCACAGAGAAATGTTTGAAGAATTCAAGGATTGTATGAAGAAGAGATTTGACATGGTGATTTAGGGAGGATGAGATATTTTTAGGCATTGAAGTTGTCCCAAAGCAGATGAGGGCATCTTCATATGTCAACAAAAATATGCTCGTGAAGTGCTGGTAAGGTTTGAAATGCAGTGCAGCAAACCTGTTAAGACTCCTATGGTGGCAGGAACTAAACTCTCCAAGCATGATGAAGGAGAACCAGTGGATAGTACTCTGTATAAGCAAATAATTGGAAGTTTAATGTACCTCACTGCAACTAGGCCTGACATTGCCTTTGCAGTGAGCTTTGTGAGTCGGTTTATGGAGAAACCAGTGGAGAAACATCTAATAGCTGCAAAAAGGATTTTGAGATATGTGCAGGGGACAGTTGAGTATGGTATTCTGTACAAAAGAGGGGGATCAGAAGCTCTTGAAATTTACTCTGATAGTGATTATGCTGGTGACCAAGATGATAGAAGAAGCACCTCGGGCTATGTGTTTCTACTTGCCAATGGAGCTATATCTTGGTGTTCTAGAAAGCAGCCAGTGGTAACCTTGTCCACAACAGAAGTTGAATTCATAGCTGCAGCTGTATGTGCTTGCCAAGGCATTTGGCTAAATAAGTGCATGTCTGATTTGGGCATCTCCTGCGAGAACAAGATGTTGATTTACTGTGACAATACCTCAACTATTAAGCTCTCAAGAAATCCAGTGCTGCATGGACGTAGCAAACATATAGATATACGTTTTCACTTCTTGAGAGAGCTTAACAAGAAAGGAGCATTGGAATTGAAGTATTGTGCATCAGAAGTACAGAATGCTGACATTATGACCAAAGCCCTCAAGTTAGAAGCTTTTGAAGGATTGAGCAGTAGGAATGTTACTTGCATCGGAATTAAACTGAAGCTTGTGGCGATTCGGTTTAAGGAGGATGTTAATTGTAATATAGAATAAATATAGTAGTTGTTCTGTAATAATAAAGAGGTTAGGGGGTCAATTGTAAATAGGTACTTAGTTAGTTTCTCTGTTATTCTGGCCGATTGGAGTTTGTTGTAATTACATTAATTGATTTTCAATTGTATGTGACCCTTTAAAAGGAAAACCTCTATCAATGAAGTAGTTGAATGATTGATTCAATTTACAATTGCACATTCTGAGTTTAAATATAGTTCAGGATGAATTTTCGGGACAAATAGCATTGTCCTTAAAAAATAACACAATTGGCAATAACAATTCACAATTAATATCAAGCACAAACTACAATACATCACTTAAATGTTGGGAAGTTGAAAAAATTCATAATTAATAGAACCTCGTGAAATTACCAAAATACTTCAAAAATAGGTCCCGCATTAAACAATGTCAACTACAAATTTCAATATTTTTGAAAGAGGTGCTAATTCAAACACAATAGTACGCAATTGAAATTACCGATATAGTTGGCTAGATGCATCGGAAGCGAAGTGTCACAATTAAAGTTTGCATTGACTATTGTATCATGCAATAAATGCAATGTGTGAGACAATTATCGTGCATAATTTTTTGACACAATATTGTGCAGAAAATTTAAATGACCGAAATACCCTCCATTTTGGCGGATGTTTTCCCACCTAAATGACAACTTTTTGGTGGACTTTGTATCCTACTTTTATATATAAAAGATAAAAGATTATAAAAAATAAAATGTGTTTTTTGTAGACTCAAATTATTATAAGAAAGAAACACTAATATTTAGGTGTATCAAATGATTAATTTTCATTTTTATCCCTATATACAAAAATGACATTAGTGGTTAATTGTTAGGGAAAGGAAGAATTGTTAATCTCCAAGGTTTTAAAGTATCTGATATCTAGCTATCACAATAATCAACATATTTGCGAATGGATATGGCGGTCTAATTATCTTGGCACAACTAATATTTTGCTTTCAAGTTTTCACAAAGTTGTGAATGGATGTGGCTGGTCTAACATTTGTCTTTGCTATGTTTGTAGATTTTCATCTTTGGGACATATCTGGAAGAAGTGATAGGTTAATGCAAAAAGTTGTAAAGTTGTTATATCATATTATTAATTTTGTAACCTTATAATTGATGGCCTAAATTAAATTGATGTAATAAACAAATATAAGTGATTTTTAATTAGTGGATTTTAGTGACACTTAAAATTTAATTATTGGATAACATAATCATGGGAAATTAAAATTCTTGGATCAAATATATATATATTTTGTCTAAAGATGAATTATGTGTTTGGTTGAGAATATTGGTTTTCAATTATGATAGAATTGGCATTTTACTTATGATACTGTATTATAGTGGTTCCCCAAAATGAACTATAATATACTTTGATGTTTTATCTGAGTACGTGATAAATTTGATACGAGTATTTTTATGATTTATTTTGCATAAATTTATCTTCACTTGCAAACTGCGACTGTTACCATTTTCAATTGTTTGAACTTTTCTGAATGGAGTGAACAAGTCAAATTATAGTTAGGTGCTTTGGACCTTGACTTGCCACTTTTGGAAGATAAGCTTGTTGTAGCTAATGACAACACTGAAGATGAAAAATTCACAAACAAAAAGTGCTAAGGAATATCTTAAGTTTGTGGAATATCGCTTTCTCTCTACTAATAAGTCACTCGCTGGTACACTTATGGCTCAACTCACGACCATAAAATTTGGTGGTTTGCGAAGCATGCAAGAGCATACCATTGACATGACTAACACTGCACCAAGAATCAAGCCTTTAGGTATGATAGTAGATGACTTCATGGTTCAATTTATTTTGAACTCGTTGCCTTCTGAGTATAGAGCTTTCCGAATTAACTATAATACTATGAAAGATAAGTGGGGTTGCTAATGAATTGATTGAAAAGCTCATTCAGGAGGAGGACATGCTGAAAAAAAAATTAAGAGTCATTCTGTCAACCTTATTCATGGAGTTGGAAAGGCATTGAAGCTGAAGGACAAGAACTTTAAGAAAAATAAAAACATAAGGCTTGGTTCGAAAAGAAAGGTATGTATAAACATATTGGTAGAATGTGGTTTTGGCTGCTTCAGCCCCATGGCCCGGGCATAAGGTGAGGATGTCACTCACTTATAAACTCTTTTGGCCATGCTCGCGTCCGATGTGGGACTCTTAACACACACCCCCTCACGCTCGGAATTTGGACAATTTGGGCGTGACCGGAATAACGCGATAGCGGGTGGTCAGCGGATCTTGGATTGGCTACGATACCATATTAAGAGTTAAACTCTATCTATGAATTGAATATAAATTTTATTAAATGAATGGTGAAGTAAAAATTTAGTACAATATGAAGAGGTGAACACTATATAGTGCACCACCTTCTAGTGAAAGTAAAAATACAAAAATTCAAACTAACTAACAAAGAAAACTAGTTACAAAAATCCAACTAATTAACTAACTAAGAAAAGTAGTTACAATTGAAAACTAATTTAACTAACATAAACTTTCTAATACTCCCCTCAAGTTGGAAGAGAGATGTCAAGATCTTTCAACTTGAAGATGAATGCTAAAATAAAGCTTTTTCATGCATCTTGCTTATCGGTCAGCAAAATTCAAATACATGCCACGTGAATATGAATTCAATTCGGCAACCATTGTAGACACTTTAGGAAACTTAGGAAATTGAATATGATGATGGCAATTGAAAACTTGCAAGAAAACACATATCGACAAAATAACATTGGCGATCTTCAAAAAACCCAGGACAAAAATGTGGATCCAAGAATCCAACAAGAAAACAAGATGAAATATAACCAAGCGGTGAATTCCTTATCAAACATAACAAACTTTGAATTCTATGGAAAGGAGAAAGGCTAAGAATAGTAGGAGTTGTTGGACTATATGATAACCTTAGAGAGGGTGAATAAGGTTATATTTTAAAAATGAAATCTTTTTTATTTTGAAATATTAACGATGCAAGTTAAAATCACATGCGGAAAATAAGATTTAAACTATATGCAACACCTAAGCAAGCTATAACAATGGCGAAACAATTCGGTGATATTGAAGTTTAAAGCGTGATAATATCAACTACAATGTGATTAACAATTATAAAGAAAATGCAATGCAAAGTAAAGATAAGGAAAGAAGTACACCATGATTTTAGCGAGGTTGGGATAAAAGCCCTACTCCTCGGCCTCAAACTTTGCAACCTTTGGACTTTGGTAATCACCACTATATGAGAAGATACTTCTTCAATGTCTTACAAGCAAGCAACTTCCTATAGCTACCACACCAATCTCAATTTTCCCCCAATTGAGAACCCAAGCTCCAGCTAAGGATTTGCTACAATTCAATCTCCCAGATTGAACTACCCGAAAAGCTTCCGAGATTTCACAACAACCAATAAGTATAAAAGATTACAAGTATAAACTAGGATCCAATCACTCAAGCAATATAACAATATGTAGTTGAGAGAGATGAGAGATTTGAAACCACTAGATGAAGAGCGTAAAAGATGAATATTCTTTGTGAGAGTTTCGTTCTTTTCTTGTCTTTTTGATATGTGGGTTGTGTCTTTTATCGTGAAAACCCTATGTCCTATTTATAGGGATTGAAAAAATATGGACCGTTGAAACAAATCTTAACACTTGTTGTTATAAGTGAGAAATCGATTGATTGCGTATAAAACATAAATAACAAATCGATTGTTTTCTTAAAAAGAAGCGAGCAAGAAATCGATTTTCCTCTTTAAGGAGGAAGCCCCAAATCGATTTCTAGCTCTAAAAAAGAGTCAATAATCGATTTGCTTCTTTAATAACACAAGGTCATCAATCGATTGTTTTCTTTCCAAAACAAGTTCTTTTAAAAACAAGCAAGCTATGAATCGATTGTTGGATTTAGACTTACAAGGGAAATCGATTTCTAGCCTTTAAACAAGGGAAATCGATTTCTAGCTTGAAAAGCAAGAGAAATCGATTTGGCTCTTCAAATACACAAAGTCATCAATCGATTACTTTCTTTCCAAAACAAACTCTTTCAAAACCAATTAAGAAGTGGCAAATCGATTTCTTGCTTCCAAGGGAAGAGAAATCGATTCTTGACTTTAAAAAGCAGAGAAATCGATTTTTGGCTTTAGAAATAAGTGGAAATCGATTTCTAGCTTAATTTACCAAATCAAGAATCATTCTTTACTTCAAAAACAAATTCTTTTAAAACATTAAGCTATGAATCAAGTTTCTTTATAAAAAAACAACAAATCATGATTCAAAACTTTTCTTTAACATAGAAGATTTTTAACACAATGATTCTATTTTAAAGATCATCTCTCAACTACAAAAGTCATAAAGCTTAAGTGGCGGGATCTTACAGCGTCTTATGCAAAGCAATATAACACATAAGTCTTGAGCGCATTAGTAGCTTCTCCCTGCGATTGCTACACTTTAAGATATCATGTCAAGCGTCTTGGTTCATATCATCTGTACTTTGGTTCATGCACGTGCTTTGGTTCAACTATAACCATTAGTAAACAAATTGTAATTTGTTATCATAAAAACAAAGAGTGTTTGACCTTGGTTCAACAAACTCCCCCTTTTGATGATAACAAATTACCTTATACATAGGGAGGCGATAAACAAGAAATAACGACATAAGCTCCCCTAAGCATAAGCATCAAGAAAATAAACAACTTACACGCAAGAGAGACCAAACATAACACACGCAGAAGACCAAACATAGTGAGCTAAATAAACAAGCGGCGAGACAACAAGACTTTTCTCGCTTTGTTTTCATCAAAAGGAGGAAGACACACAAGACATATAGCATATAAGATGGCAGGCACATAGCACCTCAAAAATACATCATATAATCACAGGCTAGCAAAATCAAGCATCTGAGGCTCTCTCAGGATCTTACAAAATTGAGCTTGGCTAAAGGTTTTGTGAAGATGTCAGCTAGTTGGTCATCGGTGCCTACAAATTTTAATTCTATGCTCCCCTAGAAACATGATCTCTAATAAAATGATGTCTAATTTCTATATGCTTAGTTCTAGAGTGTTGGATGGGGTTCTTAGCAATATTAATGGCACTAGTATTATCACAAAAAAGCAGTACATTTTCATATAACAAACCAAAATCCTCAAAGTCTGTTTCATCCACAAAACTTGTGCAGCGCAATTTCCACACGCCACATATTCGGCGGCGGTGGACAAAGCAACAACATTACGCTTTTTACTAGACCGGGGAAGTTAAACAAGGTCTAAGAAATGGCGAGTTTCCTTTAGTGCTTTTCTATCTAAGGTACAACCCGGCAAAATCGGCATCGAGAAAATCAGCAAATCAAAGTGACTCGATTTGGTACCTGATCAAACTCAGTGGTTCCGCTTCACATATCTAAGAATCCGTTTCTGACTTTTAAATGTGATTCTTTTGGACATGCTTGAAATCGAGCACCACGAGCTGCAACCAAACATAATATCAGTCGGGAAGCGGTTAAATATAAAAGACTACGATCATACCTCGATACATTGTTTCATTCTTGGTTTACCTTGTTCATCCTTGTCAATTTGGTCGTGATCGCCATTGGAGTGCCAATTGCCTTTGCATCACTCATGCCAAATTTCTTTAGTAACTCCTTTGAGAACTTATTTTGGTGATGAATATTCCATCTTTCATTTGTTTCACTTGAAGTCCCAAAAGAAGTTTAACTCCCCGTCGTGCTCATTTCAAACTCACTTTAGTCATCATGTCGAGAGAAAACTCCTTGCACGATTCATCATTAGTAGATCCAAATATAATATCATCAACATAAATTTGAACTACAATGAGATGTTTGCCTTTGGTTTTAAGGAATAAGGTAGAATCAATCTTACCCTTCTTGAAACCATTTGCAATTAAATGTTTGTAATCTCTCATACCAAGCTCAGGGGCTTGTTTCCAATCCATAAAGGGCTTTGTCAAGTTTAAAAACATGATTTGGATTTTCAAAATCTTCAAAACACAGGGGTTGTTTTACATATACTTCTCTTCTAAAAATCCGTTGAGGAAGGCACTTTTGACATCCATTTGGTGTAGTTTGAAATCCATGTGACTAGCGAGGCTAGTATAATACGAATGGATTCAACCTAGCCTTTGGAGCAAAAGTTTCTTCAAAATCCACCCGCTTGATTTGATTATAACCTTGAACAACTAAGCGACTTTTGTTTAATAAAATAACACCATTTTCATCAAGTTTGTTGCGAAAAACCCATTTAGTTCCAATAATAGTTCTATCAGCGGGTTTTTAGACTAAATGCCAAACTTTGTTTCGTTCAAATTGTTGAGTTCTTTTTGCATTGACCTGACCCATTACGGATCACTTAGAGCTTCTTTTATATTCTTGGGAAGCTGTTTGAGAGACAAAGGCACTATGAAAGCATAAAAGATTTAGAGAAGAAACGAGTTGTTACCCCCTTTGATGGACTACCAATAATTTGCTCCATGGGATGATCTCGAACTGATTTCCAAGCTTTAGGCAAGTCATCATGCGTTCTCCCGTAGAGATGATCGTCGATGTCTTGGGGCTCGTTCAATTCAAGCTGTTTCTTGGGATTACCTTGCATCTCCTTTTCTTTGATACTTTCCTTTGTTAGGTTCGGGCATTCTTCTTTTGACCACTTCAACTACCTCATCCTCATCATCAACTTTCTTTGCAAAGGGGTTAGTCTCATCAAAAGAAACATGAATAGATTCTTGCAAACATTTATCAACTTTATTTATGCTTGATGTAAGCTTTACTATGACTAGAATAACCCATAAAAATACCTTAGTTGATTTTGCATCAAACTTACCCAACTTATCCTTTGTATTTAAAATGTAGCACTTACTTCCAAAAACTTTGAAGTATGAAATATTTGGAGTTCTACCATTCCACAATTCATAAGAGTCTTGTTGAGAGATGGCCTTAGATAGACTCGATTTAGCACATGACATCTTTGTATCAAGCTGCGTGACCCCAAAAATATTTAGGAAGATTGTGCTCATTTAGCATTGTTCTACACATCTCTTGTATGGTCTGTTTTTCTTTCCACCACGCCGTTTTGTTGAGAGTCCTTGGAGTGAGAAATTGTGATCAACACCATGCTTTTCACACCAAGTTTTGAATGATGAGTTTTGAATTCTCCTCCATGATAAACTTCTAATTTCCTTGATAGCTAAGTTTTTCTCATTCTGTAACTACGCCTGACTTAGCAAACTTGTTGAAGGCATCACTTTTATTAGCAAGTAAAATAGTCAAGTGTATCTAGAATAATCATCAACAATTACAAACACATATTTGGCTCCTCTAGACTTACAACATCAATTTCACCAAATAAATCAAGATGCAACAATTCAAGCACATTTTTGGTAGAAATAACGAGGTTTTGATTTGAAAGAAGTTTTATGCATTTTACCCAGTTGACATGCATCACATAATTGACCTTTTTCATACTTAAGTTTGGGTAAACCTCTAACATGTTCATTTGCACATAATTTAGATAGAAGTTCCATACTAGCATGTCTAGCGTCTATGCCACACATCCACATCATCAAGTAAAGAAGGCATGCATACAATATCATCACCAATGATGTCAAAATCAACATAATAAACATTGTTTTTCACGGCCAGACAATGTGAAAGTTAGAAGCTTCATGCACAATAAGACATTTATCTTTTGAGAAATAAACATCAAAGTCATTATCACATAGTTGACTTACACTTAGTAAATTAAATTTAACACCATCGACTAGTAAAGCATTTCTAATTTTGATTGTGTTTTCTTTTACCTGACAACCTTTACCTATTACGGCGACTTCATTATTGGCAAACTTCACGGATCCACTAGCCTTGTTGCTTAACTTCAAGAATAGTGAAGCATCACCGATCATATGCCTTGAGCACCAGCATCGACCATCCATACATTTCCCTTTTTGGATAGTGCTTTTCTACAAAGGAAAAATCAAACACTAGTCACGGTACCCAAATTTGGTTGGGTCCATGGAGGTTAGTTCTCAAGGGGTTTGTTTTCACAATCCACCTTGGTTTCTTGCAAGCGGTATAAGATTGCCAAGCTCACATAGTTTGCGAATAGGACATCTAAGAGAATAATGATTTCCTTTTTGACAATAAGTGCAAGAGAATGAACTACGTGTCTTACTTGAAGAAGCGACTACAAATACCATATCCCTTTTTAAATTTGGGAGCTGGACTCACCTTTATAACCAATACCTCTCCTATCAACATATTCATGTTGAGTGAAATAACTTAGTCAAGGTATTTTCACCAACCTCAAACCTTTTTAAAGAATCTTTTAAATTTTCATTTCGATCTTGATTTTTCAAAAATTTGTTTAAGCTCTAGAAATTCAAGGTTGAAAGGTTTGGCATTTTGTAGCTCCTTTTTCAATCTAGCTATCTCATTCTCAAGCGTCTCGATTTGAGTAGACATGCTTTTGTTGCTCTTTTTCAAATTCATAGTTTTTATCAAAGATTTTCATGTTCAATATAAAGAGCCTCAAAAGTCTCACTCACATTTTGACAACTACTATCATCATCACAAGAATCATCGAGAATCGAGAAAAAGAAGGATTAGAATTTGTTACCTTAGTTGAGTCACTCGCCATGAGACACATAAGCTTTGAAGCAATCAACTTCATCATCGGTTTCAACATATCTTTCTTTGAGATTGTCCCATGTATCATCGGAGTGTCTGGCTGCCAAGACCAACAACGTTAGCAACTTCCTCTTCTTCTTTTGTTTCACCCTCGTTTCTGTGTCATCGCATGTAGCCTTCATTGCTTTCTTCTTTGGGTATTTGTTCTTAAGTTTTGGACAATTAACCTTAAGATGACCGGTTTGTTGCATTCAAAACATCTTGGTTGAGTCGTCTCCTTTCTCATGACTATCACCTTTGTTATGCCGGATTTCTTTGAAAAATCACATTTCCTAAACTTGTTGAACTTCATGAATTTTTGAATTTTTAGCAAGCATAACCATGTCTTCTTCATCAGTTCATCATCAGATTCAACCACTTTCTTTCTGATTTAGAAGACTTTCCATTACGAGAGCAAGAGACCTCTTTTCTTTTACAGCTTCTTTTTCTGGGTTTTCTTAGCTTTTGACACCACTTCGAATGCTAGAAGAGACCCAATTAAATCTTGATAGGAAGAGTACCAATATCCTTAAGCCGGTGATAGCACATGTCTTAGGAAAAAATTCACGATCCAGCAGCGCAAGTATCTTTCCATTCAAGTCCTTTGTAGAATACTTTTTGCAAGTGCTCTCGAGTTGTTAACAATTAAATTCAGCCTGCAGTGGTGCATGGCGACAGCAGTTTCACCTTCCTTCATCTTGAAAGCTTCATACTCGAAGTAAGAACTTCGGATTTTTGTATCTTTTACTTGGCTTGTACCTACATGAGTAAGCCTAGACAATCCCAGATTTCCTTATGATCGACAACCTTTTACCTACCATATTCTTCTTCACATAGTGCAAGATGTAGAATGTTCATTGCTTTGGCATTCAAGGAGATTTTGTCAAGTTCGGACTTTCTCAATTCACTCGAGTCAATGGTATAGATGTCTTCAACGGTACTTCTTACCTTTACAGGTTGCTTGAGTTTTTGTGGAATCACCGACATCGGCATCACCTAGTTTTGTAATTTTGATCCTCATTGGAGTGGCGGTCCATCAACAATAATCCTCCACGATGTAAAATCTATAGCTTTGCACATGACATTTCATTCGACTACTCAATAGTCATAGTTAGTCCCATCGAGCGAGGGGTGGCCTATTGAAGGACATCCTCTTTCATAAAAGAACCCATAGTCAAAAATTGCGAGATGTTAAGCTCATATGCAATTTCTAGCTTTGATACCAATTGTTGGACTATATGATAACCTTAGAGGGGGTGAATAAGGTTATATTTTAAAAATGAAATCTTTTTATTTTGAAATATTAACGATGCAAGTTAAAATCACATGCGGAAAATAAGATTTAAACTATATGCAACACCTAAGCAAGCTATAACAATGGCGAAACAATTCGGTGATATTGAAGTTTAAGCGTGATAATATCAACTACAATGTGATTAACAATTATAAAGAAAATGCAAAGTAAAGATAAGGGAAAAAAGTACAGTGATTTTAGCGAGGTTCGGGATAAAGCCCTACTCCTCGGCCTCAGGCTTTGCAACCTTTGGACTTTGGTAATCACCACTATATGAGAAGATACTTCTTCAATGTCTTACAAGCAAGCAACTTCCCTATAGCTACCACAACAATCTCAATTTTCCCCCAATTGAGAACCCAAGCTCAGCTAAGGATTTCGCTACAATTCAATCTCCCAGATTGAACTACCCGAAAGCTTCGAGGATTTCACAACAACCAATAAGTATAAAAGATTACAAGTATAAACTAGGATCAATCACTCCAAGCAATATAACAATATGTAGTTGAGAGAGATGAGAGATTTGAAACCACTAGATGAAGAGCGTAAAAAGATGAATATTCTTGTGAGAGTTCTCGTTCTTTTCTTGTCTTTTTGATATGTGGGTTGTGTCTTTTTATCGTGAAAACCCTATGTCCTATTTATAGGGATTGAAAAAATATGGCCCGTTGAAACAAATCTTAACACTTTATTTGTTATAAGTGAAATCGATTGATTGCGTATAAAACATAAGTAACAAATCGATTGTTTTCTTAAAAAAAGCGAGCAAGAAATCGATTTTCCTCTTTAAGGAGGAAGCCCATAAAGTAACAAATCGATTGTTTTCTTTCCAAAACAAGTTCTTTTAAAAACAAGCAAGCTATGAATCGATTGTTGGATTTAGACTTACAAGGGAAATCGATTTCTAGCCTTTAAACAAGGGAAATCGATTTCTAGCTTGAAAAGCAAGAGAAATCGATTTGGCTCTTCAAATACACAAAGTCATCAATCGATTACTTTCTTTCCAAAACAAACTCTTTCAAAACCAATTAGAGAAGTGGCAAATCGATTTCTTGCTTCCAAGGAAGAGGAAATCGATTCTTGACTTTAAAAAGCAGAGGAAATCGATTTTTGGCTTTAGAAATAAGTGGAAATCGATTTCTAGCTTAATTTACCAAATCAAGAATCATTCTTTACTTCAAAAACAAATTCTTTTAAAACATTAAGCTATGAATCAAGTTTCTTTATAAAAAAACAACAAATCATGATTCAAAACTTTTCTTTAACATAGAAGATTTTTAACACAATGAGTTCTATTTTAAAAGATCATCTCTCGACTACAAAAGTCATAAAGCTTAAGTGGCGGGATCTTACAGCGTCTTATGCAAAGCAATATAACACATAAGTCTTGAGCGCATTAGTAGCTTCTCCCTCTGGCTTGCTACACTTTAAGATATCATGTCAGCGTCTTGGTTCATGTCATGTACTTTGGTTCATGCACGTGCTTTGGTTCAACTATAACCATTAGTAAACAAATTGTAATTTGTTATCATAAAAACAAAGAGTGTTTGACCTTGGTTCCAACGAGGAGCAAATCCTAAAATATACCAAACATATCAGAAAGATCATTCCCATGGTGGTGCCAATGATGGAGAAAACACAACCAAATGTTGAGCGGGTTTTAATTTGCAAAAATGAACAATAGTTACGGCAAAAAAAAATTGGATTATTAGATATATGAGTTGAAAAGATTTCATTTCTTTGGTCCATTCGCTCTTCCATAGCTACAGCTCAACTAGGAAGAAACAAGAGACAAAAAAGCGGCAAAAAATGATGAAGCGGGCTCGAGGATGATCGGGAAGAAGCACAAAGAACTTCTTGAATATACAAGAAGTAGTGAATTTGTCCTTAGGGAGATGTTGAGATACCAACACAAGAGCGAAATTATCCGAAAGATGGAGGTATAATGCGTCATCATGGTTCTATGGAGGATTTGCCATGGCAGAGATGAGTTGAACAACAACCAAAGCGGTCGAAAGAACATATGGAAGAAAAAAATCAAGAAATTTAAATTTCTTTTGATACCATGGTGAACACTATTGTTCATGAATCGCAAAGCAAAAGAAGAAATTTGCGAGAAGACAATGGAGGAATCACATGGATGAGAGATAAAGCGAAAGTTACATAATCGCTCCTAATACCATCTTAGAATGTGGTTTTATGCTAACTCTGACCCCACAAAAGCAGAAGCATGTAAGGTGAGGATGTCACCCTTATAAACTCTTTTTGGACCATATCACATCCGATGTGGGACTCTTAACACATATGCATGCACCTTTGAATCAAATTAACTTAGTTGATGTTCCTCATAATTTTTGGTGGCTTAGCTCTAGTGTTACTACTCATGTATCTACAATGATGCAGAGATTCCTTACGATCCAAACCACAAGTCAAAGTAAGATGTTTCTCTACATAGAAAATCGTATGAAAGTTCCAATTGAAGGCATAGCTAGGGACTTACCGCTTTTTTTGTGAGAAAAAAGGGGTTAAAAACCCCAGCAAATGACTACAAAGCCAAAAATCTCTCTTTACTCTCAAGCAGAAGCGAGTGGATAACCAGTATCGTTTGATTCTTTATACTGATTATCAATTAATTAATTTTTATGGTTTTCAATTACGGAATTGTGCCTGCAAATTTAATAGTTTATGAGGGATCAACAACTGCAATTGCAATTGCAATCGCATCGATTCAATTTATCTGCGACTATCCACAACATAAATTTTTTGAAGTGTTGACAATTGTGACTGTTACCACAATTTAAAACCTTTATTAATTTATGAAATTAGGGTGTACAAAAAAAGTCTACAATCACACCTATTGTTGCATAACATTACTACATAATAGGAAGGACCAATCAAAGACTCATTCCAATTCTTCGGTTGGGAACACAATAATACGATTGCACTCGATCCTTAGCGGAACAACCCTAGATCGCATCACACCATGCTCGAACCTAACTTGACCAAACAAACTCACTCCAAAATTCATTGACCCATCGACCCATTACTTCACCCATTCCATTAGCCACATGGACCACCGTTAAGCGGGTTTCAATTCTAGTCGCATTCTCAAAAAACCCAATTCTAGTCGCATTCTCGGCTCCTTGCGAGAAACGATGGCGAGCTCATGGAGGCAAGGGTAAAATTGTCATTTTCAAACCAAATCTTAGCCTCAAGGCTCTTGTATGAAATATTTATTTGATGGTTAAGATTATAGAAGATGATGGAAATGTTGAATGTGGAGGTTAAGATAACGTCGTTGGTGGTAGTTGGGGTGGCGGTGAGAATAGCGATAACAGTCGGTTTGAACGTTGAGGAAGTAAGGTGTTAAGTTAGAGGTTAATAGCTGCGTGAATGCGCGGATTGCAAGGCAGAATGAGAATGTGATGAACATGCGCGAGAAGCGGCATCAACGTCCCTCAACAGTAACGTAAACAAGACGACTGCCATTTTTGATTTGAGCTCCATATTTGAAAGCGGAGAAGAAGTGATTAATTTGAAGAGCTGCAGTTACAGAGTATGAAGGCGTGGACTTGTGTTGAGAAAGAGACATGGTTTTATATAGACAGTGTTGTAGACGTGTCGTGTAATGAAAAATGGAGAAGGAGGATTTCATGGACTGGCACTCTGACAGTGGAACAAATGGAACAAACTCTTGCTTGCAGTGGTACATGCAGGTTGTTGATCACAACTTTAAAATAGGATTTTTTTTGTCTTTTCGTATTTCAAATTTCTAAACTATTTAATGCGTAGTTAATTTGTACTACATGGGAAAATGGAATATTCTTTTAAGTCTGTTGGATCTAGCACAACTGACAAACTTAAAGTTGTTAGGCTAAATATTTTTGGTGTTTATATGAATTTGAATTTGAGATCTCTACTTTGCGAGTGAATTTAGGAGTGGTACTTTCATTCCGTTTATAAAATAAAAAAATATTCACTTTTTTTTGACAAAATCAATGTATCTTTCATAGTGATCGGAAATCCGTTTAAAGGGTTGGCGTCTATAAACAAATATTTTTAAATACACATTAGTCGAAGATCGAGCTGAGGCCAGAATAGTTAATACACCAAAATATCTACCAGCTTGTACTACTGATATTGTACTATACGATCCGCTTTAGAAGAGAAAAATTACTTTTTAGGTTAATTCGATAAATGATGTATCACAGTCGTTAATAAATACTGAGATCATTATTTATTGAATGAACATAAAAATGACTTTTAATCTTAAGAGGAGTATTTAATATGCATCTATTGAATGAGTGTGGGTCAGTAGTCAACATATCTTGGAAGTTAGTAATTAATGTCTTTAAAGACTGAGGTATGTTTTTAATATTTTGAAAAGAAAAAAAAAATAGACATATATCTTTATTGTAATACTAAAATGAGGGAGTCCCATTGGTGTAGCTCAGTTGGTTGGAGTTAGGGATATCTTTCGTTTGCTAAGTATATCCATCCAAACAACATATAATTTCTCTTCTATCTCTTCTATCTCTCTCTTTCTTATTTCTTCCCGCATCCAAACAAAGTAAGGGTTGACAAACAAATTAATGTAAACAAGTTTCGTGCGACACTATCACGTAACGATGTATGACAATGCTCCTTTTGGAACAAGTGTTGTAAATGGCAATCTCTATGATAGCACTTTTGTAAACAAGCGCTGTAAAAGATTCGGTGTCATTTTTTACAACACTAGTGTCGTCAAAAATGACATCGAGTACTTTCACCTTTGAAGTGTTGCTAAAGTAGCGTTATTATTCTCCATTTTTGGCATAGTGGGGTTACCTTTGGTTGGTGGATTTCTTCAAAGAATTTTTGGCGTCCTCAGAGCTAAGTTTTGCGATTTGGGTCCACCTTATAGCACTACAAAAAAACACTTATTAGCGGCGGAATTTTCCTCGCTAACGGCCGATTTTAAAGTAAGCTCTTTGGCGGTTTGCGACAGACTTAGCAACAAACTTAGTGATATTTGTTCCCTAAAATGCTCGACGCGAACACATCGCGACAGAATTTTGAATTCATCGCTATTTAGCGAGGGAAAATTCCGTCGCTAATTAGTGACAAACACAAAATTTTGTCGCTAATTCTGAATAACACATGTCCTAATCTGAAACACGTGTTTCCTAATTATCAAGGGAAAAATCTATTGCTAATTTCATCGTTAATTAGATTGTTTTTTCTTTTAAAAGGCTTCCCATGGGACCTAGGGTTGGATTCCCACTTCACCATGTCAAATGATTCACTCAATATCTATCATCAAAATCACATTCAATATCCATCGACAGGGACGGAGCCAGGAATGCTATATTGGGTGCGGGGGCGAGTTTAGGCCTCAAAATTTTTAAACCTCAAAGTATTAATTTCACTCCCTATTTTTTTAATTAATTTATTTATTAACAAAATTAGTCAATCTCATGAAGGCATATAATATTTATTTTTGTAAAGTTTAATGTTATAAAAATTAATTACGCTTAAAAGAATCTCTAACTTTTTATTGTTAGGCCCAGATTAAAATAATTATACCTAATGAAACCTATAAAAACATGAGTAAGAGGGTTCGTAGGAGAGAGAGAGAGAGAGAGAGAGAGAGAGAGAGAGGAGTGAGGGTGGAAGCTACTTTCGTGGTGGTAGTGGTGGTGGTGGTGGCGGCAGCGGTGGTGGTGGTGGCGACAGCGGTGGTGGAGGTGAAATGTGGGTTTGTGGAGAGAGAGAGAGAGAATTAGAGAGAGGGGGCGGTTAGAGAGAGTGAGAGAAGATTGAGGATGAGAGGAGCAATGTGGTGGTGAAGAGAGAGTTCGGGTAGAGAGAGAGAGAGAGAGAGAGAAGAGTTATATAGGGAGAAAGAGTGAAATGTGAGAAATGGGGATGAGGATTCAGATTGGGGGATTAACTGGAATTAGCGATTGATAAAAGGGGATTTAGCGATGGAATCTTGTCTGTCACTAAATCCTTTGTAATCCACGTAAGTCAAGGTTTTAGCGACAAAATTTTTCCCGTCACTAAATCATTTCGTAATCCATGCCAGTCAAAAGGGATTTAGCGACAGAAAAAAGAATTTAGCGACGAACAAAAGCGATTTAGCGACAGAATTTTTATTCAAAATCCCGCCCAAATTAGCGACGGACAAAAGGGGTTTTAGTGATAGACAACTATTTAGCGACGGACCGTTCCATCGCTAACTCCCTCGAAACACGTTTCAAATTTTCCCCCTATTTTTTCGTCGCTAATGAACTTTTTAGCAACAAATTTACTTTTCATCGCTAATTAGTATATTTTTGTAGTGTAGGTCATTGGTTGGTTGTTGGGCCCCATCTAGGTTATTTGAGGGTGCAATAGGTTTTATGTGAGTGTTTGCATTTCTGTATCATGAGAGTTTTACATTTTTGTATGTTAGAATTTGCAGCAATCTTGTACATTATCCCAATAGTGGATTGATTAGCTACACCTAGTGTAATACTTGCGGCTTTGCATTCATGAATGAAATATTATACTATTGGCCAAAAAAAAGCCTAAAGTACTTCCTTTCGACTTCCGTCCTATATTGTTTGTCGTTTAATGTTGCGGCATGCCCTTTAAGAAAAATCTTCAATATTGTAGATTTGATAAAAAAATGTTGGATAGTATATTATTTTACGAACTATCTCTCCACTTAAATAAACTTTTGGCCATTTATTGGATGTATTAAAGAACGACATAAATGGGAAAATATATAATGCGTCATTAAAAAATGACAATCAAATCAGAAACAAATTGAGTTTTCTAAAACAATAAATAATATAAGAGATAGAGAGTGTCTTATTTTGACTAAAGAACCCAATATATATTTCGAGCAAAGAAACACATAAGTTTCTATGCAAAAGTAAGAAGAAACTTGCAAACAAAGCTAGAGACTAATCTCTGTGCATGGCGAAGATATTAATTCGCCAAATCGGATAGAACCATGATAGGCGATAAAAGGTCTACCTCGATACTTTTAGCGCATTTGCATTCTCAATGCGAGTTGAACTTTGAACCATGATTAAATTGAAAGAGACTCAGATAAATCCGTTCAAATGCTCTTGGGTATGGACTACTTTTGGTATTCACTCGATAGTCCATAGTTAGTACAATAATGGAAGCTGTGGAGACTAATCCCCGATGTATCGGGATCTATTTAAGGGGTTGATCTCTCCGAAAACAAATTTTTTCCATACATGCGAGGTCAACAATGGCCTATCTAGTACTGGTCGGGGTGGTAAAGCGATTTAATTTAACAATTAATATATATTATCGTGTAGAAATTATTTTACAACGTCGGTCAATCACGAAACAACACGTCATGAAAAATGTTTGACTTTATCTCACCTACCTTAAAAAGTTTTACAGCGATAGTGTATACCAATTAAACATATTTTGCTCTTCTAATTTGGTAATTTTGGTCTTTGTGATTTTTTCATTTCACTTTTGATTGCTAAAAATCATGGATTGTGTAATTTTATTTCCTTAGTTTTCCAAGATTTAAGATTTTGAGGACCAAAAGTGCAAAAAGTATATGATTTTGAGGAAAAAAATTGCAAAACTAAGAAATATGGAGACCAAAGTAGTCAAAGTAAATTAAAAAGACCATATTTGTTTTTGATAATAATAGACTTTTTTAGGTCAAAAATAATAGACTTTTTATTTATCAAATGAGACTAATTAAACTAATGGACTTGTTATTGTTCTTTTATCTCATTAGACAAATTAAGTTAGTTGGGGTAGCTAAATAACATATTATTGGGGTAGCTAAATTTAAAATACTTCTAATTAATTATCTAAATACATAAATTATTTTTGGATAACCAAAACTATCTCGAGTTACACTAACAAGCTGCTCTAGAAATTTGGAATAGGAAAGAGTAGCTAGGAATGGAAAAAGAAAAATAGTAGCAGGATGTACAAAAAAACAATACTAAGAGTGTCAAAATATATTTTTCATAGGGGTATTGGTGCAAATTTTAGGGTCTGTGACTACACATTACGACATATATGTAGGTCGCCATTTTAGTGGCAAAGCATCATGATCAAGCTCGAGAATCGAATAATTAAGAGGCCCAAATTAATATCTATCATTTGTGTCGCATTATGTTAGTTAGTCAATTGCAATTGGCAGCTGTTAGAATAATTCCCCAATTCCGCTGGGAGCATCGAAGAAAGCTCATTTATGTGCTTCAAAGGGAGTGTTATTAACTAATTTATGACCATGCATGATTTTCTTCACAATGAGGTCAGCAACCTCCTTCCATATCTATTGAAGCTTCATATTGTCATTTTTGGATTGTCGTGTTTTGTTGTTGATCCTCTCTCTCTCTCTCTCTCTCTCATGGTGGGCCTATACCATGGTTCTACTGATTATTTTTTTTGACACATGGTTCTACTGATTTTAGTACGTACGTGATAATGATCAAAACACCATATATACTAATTAATATTGGCACGTTTATCCTTTAATTAGTTCATTTCCTACCAATGTGAATTTGTGATTGGAAGTGGCTGTGTTGTTTGGAAAGTCACTCACATGATTTTTCTAATTAGCTTAGGGTGAGTGTGTTCTTCTGTCATGTCAATTCCCTTCACATTCTCATTATCATCATCTTACGCACAACATCATCTTTATTAATTTTTAATTTATGAAAACAGGTGTACTAAAAAAATCTATAATCACACCATATTGTTGCTTAACATTACTAGCAATAGGAAGGACCAACCAGAGACTCATTCGAGTTTCCACCGGTTGGGAACTCAATAAGCACATGATTGCACTCAATCCTTAACAAAACAACTCTCGACCGCATCACACCATGCTCGAACCTAACCCAACCTAACAAACTCACTCCGAAATTCATTGACCCAACATGACCCATTTCTTCACCATTCTCATATTCGCTTACGTCCTTTATTATCTTCCCACAAGTGTACTCTTAAGTATGAGTTACATTAATAGTGACTTAGATGATTGGTCATGTAGAATGCTAACTATCTAACTATAAAAATGATAATTGGTAAAAATGTTCCGTTGCGCTAAAATAGAAATTGAAATGTAATAATTGAATAATAAATTTAAAAAATTGAGAATTAAAATAGAACAAAAAGGGGAATTAAAAAATAATTAATAGAATGTCATCAAGTCTTTTGGTTTGATATAGTGCAGAACTAGTTTTTGTCTTTTTAATGGTAGTTAATGTAACTCATCATGTATTAACGGTGATCATCAATGCAAGTGTAACTTTGTCACTTTTATTGTATTTTAGTTCTCGACTTTTTAAATTTGTTATTCAATCATCATTTTCAATTTCTATATTATAACAATAGAACATTTTCAATTATCATTTTATAATACACAATCAGCATGCTTGCATGGCAAATTATCCATGTAATTCATAACTAAGAGTACACCAAATGGAAGGACTATTTTAATTAACTACGAAAAAATAAAGAAGCGTAAAAAAATATTTTAAAAGATAAGGGCGTTACGAATATTTTAAAAAATATATAGGACATAGACAAATATTTTAAAAGATAAAAGACAAAAACAAATTAAAAATATTTAATGATCTAACAACATAGTCAAATTTGCTTATGTGGTAAATTATTCATGTCACACTTAAGCCTTAATTAGCGATCATTTAATAGAAGAACCATTAGAATTAACTATGAAAAGATAAAGAAGCGTAAACAAATATTTTTAAAAGATATATAAAGGGCAAAAAACGAAGAAGTTATGAAAGGTTCAAGTAATTGGATTCTAAATAATTAGCAATTTTGTTTCATGATACTCGTGCCTTAGCTAATAAAAAATAGTAATCATCAAATATTCTAGATAGAAATAATTTGTGCTACTCCAGAACATCCTTCTTTGATAACTTCAGTGTCATTCGCATTAATATATGCAAATATATGGGCATCTTAACAAACATGGTTGACACTCTAAAATATGTCATCATAGACAATTTAATGGCCAACTATTATTAAAGAAAATAAGGTAATATACTATATTGATATTTTTTTTATTGATATTTATTTATTAATATTGCTAACTTTCATTGTATTCCATTTATAACAAAACTTTTCAGCGAAACAAGATTATCAGACACTTTCTTAAAACAAAATGTGCGTTGAAACTTACTTTCAGTCTGTCAATCACAATGATTTTTGAACAATGCAGTCTTTCCAATGAGCTTTGTTTAGTCTTTTAGGATGTAGTATCTATCAAGGTTCTAAAGGGGCATAACAGTTCTAGATTTAGGTTATTAACTAAAAAATGTTGTATAGTGCAATCGGTATAACCTAAAAAAGTATAAAAATGCATGTTTTAGTTGTTTTATACTCTCCAAGCTAGAAGCAACGCTGAATTTTGACATATATTAAGCATCTCCTTCATCTAATTCTTTATCAAATATGTAGATCGGTTGTTTCTTGATAAATGCATGTATTCTATTTCCCCGAAACATCAAAGGCAAATGTTGCACAAATTAAAACATGATAGTACGTTGTTTCACTACAAGAAAATCGGTGGTTTCTGCGGACGTTTAAGTGGCAAATGTACAAATATCAAGTGGCGAATATGAATTTCTGCGGTTTCTGACAGACAAATTTTGGTGGCAAAAGCGCAAATGTCATAAGCAGCTTTTCTGCAGATTTTCCGTGGCAAATTTTCGTCGCAAATCCGTGGCAAATTTTTAAATCGCAAATCCGTGGCAAATTTTTCGTCGCAAATCCGTGGCAAATTTCCGTCGCAAAGTCGTGGCAAATTCTTACACCTTAAGTGGCAAATCCGTCGCAAATTTTTAAAAAAATTAAAAAAAAATTAAATTATGCCTCCAAATTCTATTTAATAGTGATATCTATCTGAGAACACATAAATGCTCAACATCAAAATTAATAAACATATATAAAGCAAAACATAATAACCACAATAATAAATGAGTACAATCCATGTACCAAAACATTTAATTACTAATTGTCTTCTACAATACAAATAGCAAATCGGAAGTTCTACAATACAAATAGCAAGATATAGCCAACAGTATGCTTTTTATTTTCTTTGAGAAGAATACATTGTTGGTTGCATTCTTCTTCATACAAGCTTCACAACTTTTTCCATACAAGCAAGTGGTTTTCAAGCATTGCGATTTGCAAACTATTAAGAATAAGGATAAGAAAATAATTGTTTTAGGCAAGCCAAAAAGTGATGTATTAAAAAATTGTTTTAGGCAAACCAAACTCTCAGCTCTTTGCATTTGTATCAAAAGCTGCCCAGATTAGATAGCGAAAAACTAAAAGCTAGATAGATTAAGGGAAAGGTCAAGGAAGAGGAAAATTCACACAAACAAAGGAAAAGCTAATTACAAGAGCGAATTGAGAAAAGGCAAAAGAAAGGCTGGGTTTCTGACTTACCAAACATGTAGACCAAACATTAAAAGTAAGTATATAATAAAGAATAATGAAAACATTTTCTGGATCTTTCCCATTAGTGCAAATAATTAAAAGGCAAGACAAATATGAATGAAATCAACATATGGCACCCTTGAAATAGTATCACATCAAAAGCTGAAAAGTTCATTTTTATTGATAATTAAGGAGTTAACGCTCAAACTTTGATTATGCAAAGCATATATATATATATATATATATATATATATATATATATATATCAAGAAGAAGTGCGTGGATGCTTAATACTACTAAATTTGCATTCAAATATATAGCAATCAAATATGGTATATGACACACAAACAATCATTTCCATGATTTGGAAACATGTGGATAACAACTTTGCTATTCAATTAGCTCTGTGAATTGGTGAGCAGAAAGAGCAACATAGGAAGCTGAGAGAAAATGAAAGTGCCCAATTTGATCCATTCCTAGAAATCTTTAGCGACAGCACACATAATTACATGCAATGCATTGCATGAGCGCTAGTTAGTCAATAATACTACCATCAAAGCATGGTAGGGAATAAAGTTAGAATACCACACACTTGTGTAATCTTAAATCCTTTTTATTTGATGAATCTGGTAGGAGCCTAATGTGATCAAAAAGTGTTGTGCTGAGAAAAATCCATCTTCGAGAGACTTTTAATGATGTAGGAGGCTATTGAAAGACTAAAAGCTATTTCATTTTAGCACTAAATTCCAATTTGAGTCAAAAGTTCAATGAAGACTCTAAATATTCCTACATCATTGACCACTAGAAAACAATTAAGTATGACCAATTTGAATTAGTAGTCCTAAAGGCTTTCACTAGATGTGTTGACAAACATAGGACATCATAGGACACTTGAATAAGCTAAAAAAAGGAAAGAAACCACAGGATAATTAAGCGGCCAGTTCATATTGATCACCTTCATCATCGAAAAGAGTGGTCACTCGGCTTAGTATCTCTCTTTGGTCTTTCTAAGCCTCTGAATTTTTCATCACCTAGGAAAGCAGAATGAAGAAACATTATAAGTAAACAAAAACACAATCTCTAGAGCTTAGAAATCGGTGAAGTACTACTTATGAAGAGCAAGACTCCTGATGTTGCTTTTGGATGGCTCGTATTCAAGGCAACAACAATGACAATACAAAGAGGTCCATTTGAGTGAATTTTGTAGGTTTAGCTTCTACGAATCATGCATCAAACATCAAATATTTATACTAAATGTTATAGACAAGACAAATATTTATAGTCTTACGCATTTTGTAGGAAAAGCGGTTTGTGATCAACGATGGCTTGAGATGTTCTTTGTCATATTCATATTCACATGAACTAAAGCGAGGAGAATTATCGAGTGAAATACACATCTTAACATCATTGAAATACAAACCACTCTTGTATCAATGATTACACCTACCATACATAATTGCTCCAATAAATCGTCCACTGCCCGGTTGTATCGATTAGCTCGAGAATCGGTATCTTCTCTGTTGTTCCAATAAATAATCTACCACAAATTGCCCCTATTCCATTTGCTCACGAATTTTGTCACCACGAAACAAATCAATGGATGAAGATAAGAGGATCAATTTCTTTTAGCATTTATCATTATTACCTATTTGACATAGAATTGGACTTATCTATGTCTATCTATGATCTACAATGTAAATAAACCCGGTAAAACTATTATTCTTGTCTCTGACTTATGTAAGTAATTTTATTATGTCAAACTCAAGTATCATTATAATTATGAATATAACACTAGATGTCAATTGACACATATAGCTTACTCTAATTAGAGAAATAAAGCTTGGTTGTTCTTTGTTCAATTATTTATTCTTGAAAGTGTCAATTTATAGAAAAATTAAGCTGAACAATACTTTTCACGCATCAACAAATGCGGTGATTCCTTCGATTTATCTCACATGCCAAAGAACCAAAAAAGAAACTTGTAAGACACATCACACATCCTACTATTTAAGCATGTGATTTTACTTTAGTGCTTGCTTTTGCATAGCCTAAACTTCCATGCTACTTGACAAAGTTGCGACACTTAAGTAATGAAAGTTGACAAGTTTCTTTTGTATGAGCAACGATTCTTCTTTCTCTTGCAATTTACTCTGTCTTGATATTTTCTTCTATTGTAAAGAAAGAAAAAATATTTTTCAAATCAATCTTTGGACTTTTAGAATATATCTTAACATTAAAATAAAAAGTTGGACAAGTTATAGGTTCAACAATGTTTCTGAGAGGATATTTTTACAAGACCCCAAAACTATCAAGCCAAAAATCAGTTTCCCCTTCAAACAAATTACCTATAATGATTTCCTACTCATACATTAGTTCGCCCGTATGGGTTCATTCTTTGAAAGAGGATTCTTACGTACATGGAACCTCCTTTGGCCAACCATATCTGATGGTGAAGATGAGAACACAAGGTGATTCAAATAAATATAAAATTAGTGAAATAAGCAAAATGCGGCATGAAGGCAATAAAATGCATACCCCACCCCACAAGAAAGTAATTATGTGTCAACAAAGTTAGCCTAAGGGCTTAGTACTTTACCACAGTCACAACTAAAGTTATCATAAACATCCTCATTGTCATGGTGTTAGTCAATTGCTTCTTTGAACTATAAATAATATACCCGACAATCTTTAGGCAATTCAATTGGTTACATCCATCTATTGTATCCCAGAACAATCGAAGGAACTCTACCAAAAAAAAATCACGAGTGCCATAGAAGTGCGAGAATATTATAAGCTTATTCTCTCCATGCGAGGACCAGAAAATAAGGAAGGGGCAAATAATTTTCTTTGTGGCCCAAAAATATTCATAATGTGAAGGATAACACGAGAGGCGACTAATAAGTTATCAATCATATATATATAGAGTTTTGAAGCGAGCTAAATGAATTAATGATTGAAATTATAATATTAATACATTATTTCATAGAAGAAAGGAGAAATTTGCTGGTTTCGGTTAGGAAATTTATAAAAGGTAAATCAAGCATGCTAGATTATGGAAACAAAAAGGATTATATGAGATAGTTCACCTTTCGACTCCTGCGAGGAGCAGCGTTATGAGGCACATGATGATGATAAGCGAGGATCCGGCACATCATTCTGTGCCGCAGGAATTATTGATCCAAGAAAACCATTTGATAACTTTGCTCTGCTTTGAAGTCATCAAATATATATGAGACAACTTCCCAAATCCATTTGGTGTTAAAAGTTAAATAAATACTAGTACAATAACAATGATCCTCATAAATCAACTTTCCATATATATCAAACTTTCAAGGCATTTATACGAGTGAAAAACATACAAGTCATGAGCACAAATTGACCACATTAACGACTATGAGACAAAACAAAACATATAATTACTACTTTTTAAAGGCATAGATAGAATCTTTGGTATTAAAAACAAAACAAAATCAACCTATTACCTCGGCTTGTTTGTAATTTTGTATTCATGATATCAAACACAACAAACGGTATCTTGTTGTTCTACCAATTATGTTGAAGTAATTGTTCAATATGATTTCGACATAGTAATTTACAATAAAGCGTAACAAAATAAAGCGTAACCATACAGATTTATCCCGAATCCCAAATCACACAAACCACTAAAATCCATTCCCAAATCCCTGAATCACCTGAAACCTAAAATTCAAAATCAAGAAGAAGGATGAAAATGAAATTAAAGAGGAAGTAAAGCGATATCAAGAGAAAGGAAAGCGAAAGAGAAAGGAAAGCGCGACTTTAGGGTTCCAAACTCATCTCATTCACAGAATATCATTCAAAATCTCACACTCGAAAGGCGAAGCGCAAAAGATCGTGAGAACTCATATACGAAAATCACTCAAAATGTTGAAGAAAAAGCGTTTGGTTCAATTAGGTTACCTTCACGGAAGAAAGCGAGCACTGTCGGAGAAGGCGAGCAAAAACACGAACGAGAAAATAATCGCGCGATTTCTCGGTTTTTCTTTTGAATCGAAGCTTCACATTGTTGATTTACTGCGCGATGGAAGCTTCGGAGGTCGCCGTGCCTTCTCTCCACCGTCGTCGAGCTCTCTCCTCGCGTTCTCTGTCTTGCGTTTTCTTTGTCGTGTTTTCTTTTTGTGGAAGAGGAGAGGTGTGAGAGCGAGCGAGCGTGAGGAGGAGAAAGGCGCGGTGAAGGAATTTGAGAGAGGGAGAGGGAAGCGAGCGAGCGAGAAAGAAAAAGAAAGAAGAAGGAAGTGATATTATGAGCAGCGTATTGGGGTTTTTAAGCGAAGGTCATTTGCGGCGGGCTTGCCGCGGCTAGTCGTCGCAAATTTGCGACCGTTTTCAAAAGTCGTGGCAAACTCGGTGATAAACTTAGCGCCTCTTGCTTTTTATACATTGTCGTCGCAAGTCGTGGCAAGCAGCGAGACGAATTAATATCCGTCGCAAGTCAAAGTGGCAAACTACAAGCGGAATAAAGTCCGTGGCAAATATTGGTGGCTAAATCAGACTTTTCTTGTAGTGTTTGATATGTGGTAGTGTAATACAAAAGAATAACAAAAATTGTAGTAAATCAATTTTTTGAGTGTGTGGTAGTGTAAGTGATGGGGGAGTCATTACTATGATTTTGCATATAGTAAATCAAAATTTTGAGTGTGTGGTAATGTTAGGAGTGCTTTATCATCATGACTATTTGTTTATAAATTTGTATTGAAAAAATATTTCGTATTGATGTCACTTAGAGTGAAAAAATTTATTCCCTTTAAAGACAATTATGTGTGATCCTTAATAATATGGGGTGTTGTTTTTACTAACTATTTGGAGGTTTTACTTGTCACATTTGAATATACCGGTTTTGCTTTTATCCAGGTCAATATTATTAGTGTTTTTATGAGATTATTTTTAATATTTTCTTACTGTTATTAATATTGACAGATTGTGCAATTCCTAGTTCACATGACTTGCACTATTTGAATTAAGTAAATCATGCTTCTGATATTGAATTTGAATTTTAGTGTAATTAGTATATTTACAGTATTAGCTTATCGTATACTAATTTAGTATGTGAATTTTAATTTCATGTAGTTTATATTTTAAGATGCATCATCACTGTAATTGTTTTGAATTTCTGGTTGTGTATTTCACATTTTATAGTTATTACTATTTTCAAATAAACTAATTTGAATTTATTAAAACTATTCCTTAAATAAAGCTCATTACTTTATTTCAAACTAATCATGTCTGAATTCAAACTAGTAGCACATAAGCAACGAGACCCTATAAGAATTTCACATATTGGTCTAAACTGAAATTTGTGGGACTAGGAAAATAAATCAATTAGCAAATGCATAACAAAGTAACACGTGTAATCTCATTTGTTGAGATTCATTCTCAATTGTTAATTTTATAGATATAGATAGATATAGACATATAGAAATGTGCTTCAATAGCTACGAACGATCTTTTGAAACCTAATTTCTAATGTTATCATCATCATCTTCTTCATTTCTTTAGGCCTGGGTGTGTGGTATCTTCATAATGGTAGTTGGTTTATACAAATACACATATACTAATTCAAAGCTTAACAAGCACAGTAAAAATGAGAAACTCAGATATTTATTTATTTATTCCTATTTTTTGGTTAATGAGTATGATGTCTGATATATGATATATACGTTAAGAACAAAAATCATACCAAGGAAAAACAAATACTACATATCTCTGAAAAAGTTCAAAATAAACATGAACTCATGCAAACTCATATCATGACATGACAAACATGCCTAAACACAAATTTGCTTCATCATAAAGATGGAAAAGAAAGTGATGGTTGTTACATATACAAATATACCAATATCTAGTTATTAGTCTGCTTGGAAGTATTATTCAAGACGGAATGTACTCTCTAGTTGTACGAGATATGTTAATTAATTACAAAACTAAAATATATACCAAAGATAAAATTATTTGTAATCTTATGATTCAATGACCAGTTCTTAGTAAGCTACTTATAGAAGCCTTACACTTGAAAACCATCGTGAGTTTAAATAAATACCAGTATTTGTTATGTCAGTAGAAGAGAGAAACAGCAGCATCTGATAAAATAATAAATGTAATAAGTGTTATAATCTTTTTGTATATATGCTCTCTCTAAATCTTGCGTAAACAAATCTTGAAAGTATCAAACTCAACATCATAATGATCAACCTCCCTTCTTCCAATTTAAGCTTCTTTGGGATGGGGTGCATCTCGAGTTAATACTCTGTTTGGTCCTTAAAATTTTTAGTTGTTGATATTAACAACATTCCTACTAAGATCATGATATTTTCAAATGTTATCGGTTTAGTAACTTAAAGTTGTAATTGTGTTAAATGGCTCGCCACAATGGCCTTTAATTTTTGGTGTGTCGCTCTTGATTTGATTTGGCAAACTCGCAGCAAATTAGTTTTCTCTCAAGAGAATCCTTCCCCTCACCTTTTGTGTTGGAATCTCGAAACATAGCAACTTCAGGTCTCAGTATTGCTTGAGGCGCGATTTAGTGCTTAGTAGTTAGTCGACTCGCCCTTGTGATAAAGCTTTTGAATGATGGCCATCCCTTTTCTCATCTTGTTGCAGGTATTATTAATATCATTTATAGTCCTACTTCAATCTCTTTGGCCTAATTTTTTTACTAAAAATGAGAATAGAATTTTTTTTTTTTAAAAAAAGCTAAACCAAGCATACATGAAGTACCTAAGTTTGCAAAGAAGGAATTATAGGGGATAGGAGGGAGGAAAAGAAAATTGGCAATTTCACATGGGTGCCCTGTAAGAAGGAATTATAGGGGATAGGAGGGAGGAAAAGAAAATTGAATACAATAAATGGGCAATACGTCTACATTATTGACCACTCATTAACAAGTACCTAAGTTAGCAAAACACAGTGATCTATCAGACAATTCACCGTTTCTGTTCACTCCACGTCTTGCTTTCGAAGAATTCACCGAGCATTTGCTCAAGATTCTCAGGAGAGTATCTGATGTACTTTTGAGGATTTTGCCATTCTCAATCATGGGCCTGAAAGATTAAATAGTTCCATCATATATATGAGAGAATTAGAAAAGTAAAATAAACAAAAACCTTACTGGAACGTACCCAAAACGTTTAAGGAAAGATCTATATGCAGGCAACAGAACCTCAGCAACAGCTAGTCTAAGTGATTCACGCAACTCACTATCAGGAACAGTCCACTGAGATTGTCTCTGATGAATTTCCTCAAAATGAACGTTAAATGTCTTGAACCTATCTTTAATCACTGCTCTTGAAACTCCACTGTTGCTGTCCCCTCCACCGGATGAATTAGCTCCTTGGACAGTGAGGCACTGCAAAATCTGCAGGAGCGTATGACACTTCTATTAAAGAAACCTTTGTCATACAAACTCAGGGTGAATTAACATCATTAACACCCATCCACCGCATAACAACTGCATTATTGAAGTTACTAGACATATTTATATATTTACAAGGGAGTCATATGGTGGTTTGGTGGTTTAGTAGGATAGGAGTTGGAGAAATAAAGGGGTTGTGACTTCAAATCCTCCCCACTAACATTTCTAACAACTTATTACAGCTAATATTTGTCACTCAGAAAATAAAGTAGTCAAATTTACAAAAAATTTAAGAACTATGTGCAGCTGAGACATCAAGAAAAACCTGCAAATTAGCTGTTGCTATAAACCTGAAAAAACGTTGAGCCGGATCTTAACATATAAAAGAAATGAGAGAATCACCTAGGATTCTAGGAATCACTGGCAACAAAAAAGTTGAAATTATCAATCTAAGTCAAATAAATGGAGGTAAGTTACACAAATCTCTCTCTCTCTCCTCTAACTAACTTCCATCTCTCACACACCCCCTTAATCAACTCCTCTTTTTAGTTCTCAAATACTATCAGCACATCTCTAGCCAAAGGCCTTAACTCTCTTTCAAACTTGGAGGCGCAAATCTCAAAGTTCTTTGATATCTTTCGAATGGGAAGTTTATCCATATTTGTTTCTAATAAAATCACCTATTACTTTCAGTATCTTTCCAGACTTAACAGGAGGAGTTTGAAATCAACCTATTTAGAGTAAGAGTGTAGTAAGGCTACATCTAGGCATAAACCAAAAATAAAAATATAGTTATCTTGTTTTTTTTTTTTTTTGAGAGAGAATATAGTTATCTTGTTATGAACCAGGTTCTTGAAATCAGTAACTTATGCTCACAGAATGGATTATCAAGTGTAATAAAAGCATAGCACACAGCCACATAGATACTGTAGCATGAAGGATTGAATTCAAAGAAATTAACCTTTGCCCAAGAGATCCTCTTATACTGATTTGCATGCTGCTGCTGATTCTTCTGTGTATTTGTACCCAGTCATCCCCCAACATGTCCTTTGCCTCTGACCTAAGTAACAATAGGAAAAATAGCATTCAGTCCAGATAGAGTCTCCAACTTACAATATTTCGTAAGGAAAGCGGAAATTTCAACAACCAACCTTCTCACAGATCTTACTATGTAATGAATATTGTTCATAAGAAACAACTGGGTTAGTGCTGGGTCTTTATATTGTTTAGATTTTCCATCTAGGTTATTCTGGAGAGCCTGCATAATCCTTGTTGTAACAGATGCTAACTGAGCTTCTGGATCACCAGGATCAAACTCTTGAAAAAGTTGTTTCAGAGTTAATTGATAACTGGCCATATTCAGAACCCACAGTGAGATGGTAAAATTTAAAAAGACAATAAGGTCAATTAGTGAAAACTCGGTAAAAGAATGTGAATGGTATGTGGATTGCCTGTCTGTTGTTATAACCTTACAGGAAACATCAACAATTATTCCCTTTATTTTTAGGTGTTCTCAATAAAATATTTTGGAGGACTCCATAAACGTTGGCATAAAAGGTGCAGCAGGAAGGCATAGATTCAAGACATCAGTATCACTCACTCATAGAAACTTCACATAATTGATCACATAGCTGGTTAGAGGGTGGACAGTTCCATCCAGCACAGCAGTTTTAGTAGCATCCTTTTCAACTGCTTCCTCAAAGTCACCAAAGGTTTCTTGGGCTGTCTGCGCAAGTCGCTTTGTCAAACTAATTGCAACTTCCGCATTTCAGTGCAAGCATTACTTTCAAACAGTGTTTGAATCTGCATCATGAACCAACCGCACCATAAATAAAGAATAAAATACAGACAATAACAAGAAAATAATACAAAAATAACATTCAAAGAAAACAAGTATAATCGACACTTTAAGTAAATATATGTAAATGACAAAAGGAATCAAGGTCAAGCCTACAATAATACTCCTAGGTCCGCGATATAAGAGAAAAAACACTGACATTCACATAAGTAAGGAATGACATTGAAAGCAGAAATTTATTATCATTTAATAAGGTAAAAGTTTATCTTCTTTTCAAAATTGCCCTTTTCATTAAATGATGATTTACACTTCAATTAATGACATCATTTTTAACTACATCACTTAAATAGGAGTAAATTTGGGATTGATTGTTTAATACACATTAAATATTGTGTTGGTTTCTTATATTGTGGACCACCAAAACTCACTATTTTTCTCATATATTGTGAGCCAGGAGGAGTTCTAGCATGGCACAGCAATTATTAAGAAAATAATTTTGTTTCTTAACAATAAATGCCAGCGTTAATCTACATCAAAGCTAGATCTATTTTATCAACTTTTTATATCCTTGCTGTATCCACTTACTCTTTCCTTTCAACTCTTGCCTCACCACCAAGGCTAGTTAAGGAATACTAGCTTTAGGTTTCACTGGATTGACATGCTATCCTTCAAATAAAAATCTTCTTCAAATCGAAATGAGCAAATAGAAATTCAAATTGATAACCTAAGAGTGTCCAGAAAGGAAAAAAAATATCTTCGAGAGCCTCAATATCATATTGAGCCCCTTAAGCGCTATTTCATCCCAAAGCTAAATGTATATACATAATTCAGGATAAATATAGAGACTAGAAATATAAACTTAACAATACCTCAGGTTGAAGTTCTCTCATTATCTCGTACATGTCTAGAAGAACAAATAGTTTTTCAGGTGACCTCTTGCTTTTGGCAACAGCCTCCCCAAAACTTAGAAGCATAGCCACACTGCTAGCAGTGACTTCAGCAAAACATTGCGTTCTCAAAGAATCAACACCATCAAATATTTGATCACAGATTTTTTTTTCCCCCACAATCAACAATTTGACCTGATCAAGCAAACTTAGAAATATTTGTGTTACAGAAATAGAACATATTAAAAAGGAAATTGATAATCATTCTTACAGCAATCCTCATGTAATGAATCCAGTTTCCAATCTTAGCCTCCAAAACCTCCACTGCATTTTTGAACATCATCCTTACTCAGCCTCTCTACACCTAACTTTCTAAGACTCTGCTCCAGGACGGCAGCACGGGTGTCTCTACAAATTTGGAACATATAGTCATCTTAATTAAATCCAAACTTGTTTGAATACATGTGAAGGTTTGTTCCAGCTTGATCACACATATTCCCAGCTTTGGACACACAAAAATGCAACCTGGACATCAGATTATACAGAAAGAGAAAAACACTGCTACCTGTAGATTCGAAAGAGCTGCTGCTGATGGCCAGCTTGAACCATTTGTTGTGCTAAATCGTGTAGCAAAGGTATAACTCTAGGGGGAATAAGGGTTGGGAGTGTGAAAGTGACACCTTCTGTACTCTGTTTTTCAGCATGGCTTTTGCCACCACCATCAATTTGCTGCCCAGCAATGATGGCCTTAGAGAGTTCGGTAAGCAGTCAAAAAGGCGGTCAGGTTCCACAGGCTTGCTGAAATCAAAAGCTCATATGTTAAAACTTTCATCACGATGCCTTTCAAGTTTGAGAGCCCAGAAACCTTTCTAGCATCTAAAATGAGGCCATGCATAAGGAACAAAACTCATATGAAGATGTTGCAAACTTACCAAAAGAAAAAGAAATATGCAAAGGACATGGAAAGGAAAGAATAAATATAGTTAAGGTTACTGAACTTCACAGGTGAGAGACTGAGGGGTATAGCTAGATTTAAAAAGGGGGAAAGTTGAGCCGACCAATATAAAAATGCAAACAAAACCCATTTATCCATGAATAAGATTTTAAAAAATAAAAAAAAATACTACAACTAGTATTATGTAAACCAGAAAACTTAGGACGCAGTTGTTAGGTATCCTCGAAACCATAGAAAGTAATTTAAATTACTCACTAATGATGATCTAGCTGAAATTGGGATTATAGAATGCTTAACTTATATTTCAGAAGGGATGAAAATCCAAAGATGCATCAAGAGTGAAATGTAATGCATATACAAACAAGTTTATTGAAAAGAAAAGCAGAGATTTAAGTTCAAGAGAACCAACCTGTAATTAGTCAAAAGATGCTTAAACTCATCTTCCAGTTTTGAGATAGCTTTAGCAAGCAAGTTGTTAGCATGGCTTATGATACCATCACTACTTTTGAAACTCTTTCTGCTGCTGAAGAAAGCGAACATTAGCTCTAAGCTGATCGATCGCTTCTAAATAGCTTTCTAAATCCTCATGTGGCCCTCGCAGTATTTTAGCCTCCGCCTAACAATTAAATTTGAGCGAAAATTATTAAAACTCGTTAGCTTTGACTACTAATTTAGCATCTACTATCAATTGCCCAAATGTGTACAAAATTTCAGTTATAGGTGCAATTTAAAGAACACCAATAAACATTAGTTTGAATTCGAAGTAAAACAGTGAATTTTATACCTAGAAACAAACTGTAGGACAATAAGAGGTTGTGGAAGGTGGGGGAGCATTGGAAACACTCACTAGTTATTAAATGATAAAAAATAAAAAAAAAAACAAAAAAAAACCAGTTAACAGTTAAATTGAAACTTATTACACCATTTTGATACTACTAGCATCATATGGAAGTTCTCTAAAAAAATACTATTTCAAAACCTACCAACTGCCTCACGAGTCATTTCATGAACCAATCTAGTACTGAAGAATTTATTATAATGCTTTAAATGAGGCAGGGAATTCTAATCCATAGATATTAGACAAGCAGAATAACCACACAAGGAAATATGACTCAACTCATACATGAAAAGCCCACAAGCTCTTGTTTTCGGGTTTTTAACAGATTAAAATAGCACAAATTGACATTTTCATAACATATTTGCTCATCGTATTCATATTTCTAAACCACTAGGTACTTTATCTTTATCATATTCATATTTGCACATCAAAATCTGGAACAGAAACTTAACCACCTACAGCAGGAACATGCAAATCATTTGAAAATGAAGCAAAAAAAATAGATACCTTGCGTGTCTGATCAAATTGCGCCAAAATCACGTCTGCTGCTTTTAAAGTCTTGTCAATATTATCATGCGCACTTCGAATCAGATGTGTTTTTATCTATCACATCAAGAATCAAAGATAAGAAAACTGAAACCCTAAACAAAACTTCATCCAAGTCAAACAAAACACTGAATCACATTTATCTCCGTGTTAAACAGTAATTGAGTTTCAGAATAACAATAAAGAACAATGCTAGATAAATGCACTTCGCGATTGCAATAATACACAGCATGCGTGCATTTTCTTCTATCAGTTCCGCTTCCTACGAAGTTCGCGTGTTATTCTGCCATCGGTGGCAGGAAAGGAAAGATAAAGAAGAGGGAAGCGAGCGTGCGTACCTGAGTGGGACGCATGGCGGTTTCGAGGGCGGAGAGACGGTGATCGAAGGAACCGAGAATGGATACCATGTTATCGGTGATGGTCTGGCTCCTGTGAAGCGAGTCTTTAACGGACGACGCTCTTTCTCGGAGAGCATCCATGGCTTAGGGTATTCCCATTGAGACTGAATTTTTCTCTCACTTTCTCGTTTTGTTTGGTTGCTCGGAAAATGAAAAATGCTCAAAGGTGTTACGATTTGATCCAGAAATTGGTGATTCTTTTTTCCTTTTTGGTTTTTGCTTCAAAATGCGCCAGTTGATGTTCGCATATTTTTTCCGCGCCCCTCTCGGTAGTTAGTTGGTTACAGAATCAGTTGAAGCAACAGGTGGCTGTGGCCCCCATCGGCCCCTTCTAGCCTCCTAGCTCCTACAGGTTTTGTGGGACCTCATCTGGTTCCGATGCTGCTTTCTTCACCTTTTTTTTATTCCCGAAAATGATCGCTCACACCTCCCATATAAAACATGAAAGAGATGATGTAAGAAGAAAATGAGATAAAATAAAACAAAAGTAAAAAAAAATGATATAATAACATAAGTACTTTTCTTTAATGTTAATTTTCTTATTTTCTTTTACTTAAATATGTTTTTTTTTTGTAAATAAAAGTTTAGGTGAGTTGAACTACTTAAATATGTTTTTTTTTACCGAAACAAAATTATGGTATTTCATTCATATATCTGATACAAGTAGAAATTTATAATAAAAAAGCGTGGGGCTAGCATAATTCATTAGTATGGCGTGATGTTTGTTTGCACTCACTGTAAAAGTAGCGTGTGGAAACTGCAAAGGCGATAATAAATTCTGACAATTTTAATAATTGAGTAAATGCTTCGATTCTGAGAAGTTACACAGCTTCTGATTTCATTTTGCAACAACTTTTGCGATCAGTACCGATGGTGGCGTGTTAATGTCTAACACTGCAACCAACTGGCGGCTTCCAATAAGTGTAGCACTTCTACTTCTTGGGGATGAGTCTTGCCAATGAACCAAGCTGGCTTGGCCTTCACAAACTCACCCTTCTCATTCCTAAGACAAAAACCAACACCATCTACCGACCATCATTAGAGAGATGTGTCAGCGTTGCGTTGAGGCTAGGGTTGAGGGAAAAACGTCGTCGTCGTCTCGCCTCCTATTTATCTAAGATTTTTGTTTTGAATATAAAAAGCAAAAATCTTGAAAAAATATAAAATAAAATAACTACTATATCAGAAACATGTTTTTAGACCAAAACACCGAAATTTCATTGAATCACTTTAAAAGAAATAACTTAAATTTTAAGTAACAACCCAAACACATAATAATCATTCACAGATAAGGTAAATATTAAGAAAATAAACATATTCACGAGGGTATTTTTTATCAATATCCGAGGAGGGTATGAGTAGTAGTATCCTGTTACGTGTTCTTCCTTATGAATTCTCTTGTTGTGGAAGGGGGTATTTTAAACATAACTCGTGGTTGATCAAAAAAAAAACATAACTCGTGGAGAGGTGAGTGAGATTTCCACTTAAATTAAAACAACACTCCCATTAAGTCTACTTACACTTCTTAGTAAAAAAGTAAATTCCAAAAGGACAGAAACAATTATAGGTTTTTTAACATTAATTTTAAACCACGAATCTCTCTCAATGGGTGAAATCTGCATTTAAACTTGAAGAAATCCATCAAATCTTGTTCCATTATTATTCCATTACGCTAGTTAGTGAGAGTTTCTACTCTCAATCGTTCCATTTTTTCTTCTGCATTCTAGAATCGTACGTGAACATAGTTTACGTAGGTACAACTTCCCTTTTGTACGTATGTGAATTCAATTCATGCACTGTAGGTAAAATTTGACTTTCAGTGCCACTTGGAAACTCGATTTTTGTATGCTCACTTAAACATACTTGAACTGAGTTTGCTTGTGGCATAGAGAACTCGATTGTGTTAGTGTATTTGCAATCTCGAACCATGTATGTTTAAATACTCTGAGTTCATGTATACATATATCTGAACTAATATGATGCATGGTATATAAAGACAGTTGAGCTTGTACAAGTGCAGTTCACTTATGTAAGTGAACTCAATTCATAAACGTACCTGAATTGAGTTCACGTAAACTCATTATTGTTTATGTGGATACATGAATTGAATTCACATACCTTTGAGTGAATTCACCCAAACATACATGAACTTAGTTCACGTAGATCACCTTTATTTTTAAATGATTGGAGAACTTCAACGCACGCACGAAGCAACACAAAACATATGAGTATTTCTCATCTCTCAATAGTGTTTGTGCGTGTTTACGTGATTTTGTCGATCTGTGTAGATTTAAATCTACCGATAGTTTTTTGTGAGTTCGAGATTCAAACTTAAAACTTTAAAATGGAATCAAAACCTAATTACCCCTCGAACAAATCTTTATTTATTTATTTACAAGATAAAAGGGAGCGCTATAGAAGAAATAGATTAATTAGGAAAATTAGAATTAATATTGAGGGTATTTTAGTAAATGGATAGAGGTGGAGGTTTAACGGGGTTGGGGTGTGTTTTTATTAGGCGCTGCCAAAAATAAACCATTACGCCGCCTCACACACACTGTGCAGTTGCAACGCCAGCGTCTATCAATTGTCGAGATTTTGCCACCGCCCTAACGCGAAGGTACGCATTTTCTTTCTTTCAATGCAACGCTCAACAATTACAAAACCTAATCCCAAAATTTCTTCTTCTACGTTCGTAAAGGCACGCATCTCTCCTCCTCTCACGTTTTACTACATGTGTTCTTTAAACCAGCATCTGCGTTGGAATTTCGTTGTTATTATTCTGGAGAATTTTCTCTTATGCGGCGTTGTTTAATTTCCTGGATTATGAGTTTTCAATGCATAGTTTTTGGTGTTTATTTCATGTTTTTGTCACTGTTCTGTAAGATAGATTTGTTATATTATTAGAACGAGGTAAATATCAGTGGTATTGGAAGTGAGGTGAAGCAAGGCATCTGCTAAACCAAAGAGTTCCGTTGTAGATTGAAGCAGCTTTCTGTTTCTAGTGGCTACTTAGAGTTCAGTTTAGAGAGACAATGGTAAGTTTGTTTTCCCTTTGGTAGTTTCATTGTTCAAGATTCCATCAGAAGTGAGCTAGGCCTCCTATTCAATTATGGGGTAGTTTTTATTAAATAAAAGTTTGGCCCTCCCCCCAACCAAACAGGCTTGTGCATCTTGGCCCCAGGGATTTCTCTTTGAGGGCTTTTGACCCTGCCCAAAGGGGTGGCTCTTTGACCCCAGGGATTTCTCTTTGAAGTTTTTCACCTTTTTTCCCCCAGATTTTGCATGCATATTCTGATTCTATTTTATCTTTTCTATTCCATTTTGTTTTTGATTTCTTCTTGTGCTCATGCTATTTTAGCCGCAAAGGGGATTACATAGAACGTCACAGAAGAGATTATGGCTACCCCTTTGATCACTTTGAGCGCAAGCGCAGAAGGAGGCGCGTGAAGTTCACAAGCACTCTGCAAAGGCCCAGAAGGTTTTACAATCCCCTGTCTTCCTTTTTATCTTTCTAAAAAAATTAACTCAACATTGATTCTATTTAAACAAGTTATGCATTTGTGTTGCCATTGATCTAATTTGATTTTTGTTAACTCGAGTGAAACAGACTCTGGGTATTAAGGGCAAGATCATTGCCAAGAAAAATTACGCCGAAAAGGCACAGATGAAAGAGGACGTGAGTTTCCCCCTCTATTTCTCTTATTATTTTTGTCCTTTTTCTTTACATTGACCTTTTTCACTATTTGTTTAGGTCATAGCAGTAGCAACATGTTTTTTCAATTTTGTTGTTGGTTGCCCAGTTGGGCCACTTCCCCTTTTGATTTAAAAATTTAAAAAGTCTTTTAGTCACTATGAATGTCGAGAAAATCAGGTTTAGTCATATGATTAAAATTTTTAAAATAGTCCATATGATTAGTAAGCGTTACTACTTTAGTCCTCTTTATTCTACTTTAGTCACGCAATTCTATTTAAAAGTCTTTTAGTCGCTATGAATGTCGAAAATCAGGTTTAGTCACTCCTTTGTTAAGAGTAAAGTAACAGCGAGGAATTTAAAGTAGTAACGTTCTTAATTGCGGGGACTATTTTAAAAATTTTAGGTGCGAGAATTAAAGCTGATTTTCTTAACGTTTCTGAATTAAAAATCTGCTGCTTACTGATTTAATGTAGGGAGGTTTTTCCTTTCATCAACGGAACCATCACACCCTGTGCTTTTGAATTACGGGGTTGGGGTACACTTTGTACTATTTATTAAATTATTTTTGTTGTTCAAAGAAATTGTTGGTATAGCACATGTGTTTATGCTAATAATTTTTAAGATTGATTTCTTAAATTTGGATAATTTTTATGTTTAAAGATTTGTTGGTTAATGTCAATAATTAGCACAATGGGTTTTCACCTGTACGGATTTGTTCATAGTTCATATGTTGTCAAATTTAGAGAGTGATTTCACAATTGTTTATCTACAGTTTGGCCATGCATGAAGAGTCAACATCTAGGCGCAAGGCTGATGAAAATGTTCAGGATGGAGCTGTTCCTGCATATCTTCTGGATCGTGAAAACACGACCAGAGCAAAGGTGTGTGTGTGTCGTGCAGTATTGAAAAACAATTTTCAACTTGATTCTTTTGCACTCTCTTGGAATCAATCTCGCTATTTTATATTTTTAGATTCTCAGCAACACCATCAAGCAAAAGAGGAAGGAGAAGGCTGGAAAATGGGATGTTCCTCTACCTAAGGTGAGATTGCATTCAATAACTCCATTTGCTTCAAATCCACTTCCTATTGTGTGTATTGTTTTTCTTTAAGGAGGAAAGGAGCAGGGGGCAGGAAGTTGTGTTCATTTTCTAAGTAATAACGTGGATGTATGGTTTTTCATTTCCTCAGGTGCGTCCTGTGGCTGAAGATGAAATGTTCAAAGTGGTCCGTACTGGTAAAAGAAAGAGTAAGTATTACATTTATTACTTTTGGTATTACAATCTTAATTGGTGCCACATTATTGAAATGGGATAATCTTATCTTCAAGTACTAGTTACACTACATGATTGTCATGTCTTTATCTTTCTGCAAATCATGCTTGTTTATGATTCTTTGTTCCCTATCCCTCCGCTTGTTTATGGACGTAGCCAGAAAATATATATTTTATTACTTTGATAGGTTGTGATGTTCGCAGTTTTGTGGGTGGTTAATTCAAAACACTACCTCTTAAATCATGGTTTTCTGATTTTACCGAATTATGGGCTTCTGAATATGTCATACTGTTTGTTGTTTATATTAATTCATTGTAAGCATGTTAAGGGGGTATCAGACAGAATATGTATTGATCACTGTACGGATCTGATAATATATGGCTCACCATTTTGCAGCCAAGCAATGGAAGAGGATGGTTACCAAAGCTACATTTGTTGGGCCTGGTTTTGCAGAAAACCTCCAAAGTATGAGCGATTCATTCGTCCTACAGGATTGCGGTTCACTAAAGCTCATGTCACTCATCCAGAACTTAAATGCACATTCAATCTAGAAATAATTGGAGTGAAGAAAAACCTAACGGTCCTATGTACACCTCTCTTGGGGTCATTACCAAGGGATCTATAATTGAGGTATTTATATTTATGGCTATTCTAATTCAGGGGTTATTTTCATACTCATAATTCAAGGCATCTAAATCTAAGTTGATCCACTTACCCTTTTTAGTTGCTGACATGTACTTTTACTTAGTGTAATGTAAATGTAGTATGAATCATTATAAAAAAAAAAATGTGTAAGACGTTTTCCTGCTACTGTAATTTCAGGTGAATGTCAGTGAACTTGGTCTGGTCACACCTGCAGGGAAAGTTGTGTGGGGTAAGATTATTTGTTACTGGTATTTTGGGTTTGTCACCATGGCTGAAATTTGAAGTGTAATTGATGCATTGGATTTTTTGTTTGCCATGAATGCAGGTAAATATGCTCAAGTTACCAACAATGCAGAAAATGATGGCTGTATAAATGCCGTTTTGCTTGTCTAAGTTCAGATCAGGGATTGGAATTCCGAACTTGGCTTCTAAAGCAGTGGTCAAATCCATTTCCTATGATATTTGCAGTCTGGGTATGACTGTACTACCGGTGCTCATTGGAAAGCTGTGCACATCTTTGTTGGAACCTAAGATTTTGACTGGGAATATGACTAAGGATTTTCGTTATTGGATTGGGATACTGACATGTTAGGGTAGTATCTTTTTTCCTTGTTTTGATGATCAATAGAACTCTGAGGTAACTTTTTTTTTTTTTTTGCTAGCACTAGGGTAACTATTGTCCAATGAGTCAGAGAAGGTAGATTCTTGAAGTAAAACTTCAAGATAAGTAATTTACTTTAAATTTTATTTTGAATAATTATAAAAGTTTGATATATGTTAATTTTTGTGTATTTTGATTAAAGCTTTTTATCTATAATTGTAGATTATACCATCCTATTTTAGTAATTTTTGTTTGGAATGTTTTAGTAATTAATAATCTTCGAAGTAACTTTACGTGAACATGCATTGCACACAAAGTAAATGTTAGATTAAAATATGGAATGGACATATGATAGACAATTTGATGTAAGAAGGATGACAAAAACCTCAAACAAACATAAAAAAAATTCTCGCATGTTCCTTTTAACCGTAGATATTGATATATTGATGCATACCAGGCCATGCGTATCAATCTTCAAAAAAAATTTAAGTAAAATGCACAAACAAAATAAATATGATTTAAAATTATATTTGAGTTGTCATAGGAAAAAAAACAAATTAAGTTAACTCTTTGAAATCTACTTAATAGGATTTATAATATGGTGCTAAACCTGAGATCAATAAGATCATATTCGTGCAGTGTCACAGCCTTTACCGACTATTGTGCAATATAACATATTTGCAGCTAAATGATTACTGAAAAATGAAGAAAGAGAATGATAAAAATAAATTGGAAATACAATGTTGCAAAATAATAACTTCTGATGTTAAAAAAATTAAAAAGCATATAGTCAAAGAAATTACATCCCATATTAATACCACATAATTAAACATATGATCAAAATCTTTAAATTAAATTTTAAATTGCTTACACACCCAGATGGTACATAAAAACACATGTCACTGGCATATCCTGGAAATTCATAGCAAAATATGTTTCAAGTTAAACAAACAAAGCAGTGTTTAATCATTGAGTGACAAGCTGAGGAGATTGAGGGTAAGATGGTTCACTGAAATTTGGGATTCAAGAACTTCTTGCAACAAGCCAGTAGCCAACCTTCTTGTCAAATCTTCCACTTGAACCTTCACTACATCCCTCCTCATTCCGATGTCGCCGCATACCTACTAGCACAGTAGACTCCAACAGCTGTTGCCGCCCTTCCATAAGCGTTTGTAGTAACCAGGCAGTGGCGTGGATAGAACAGCAGCAAGAGGTCCTCCTATGATAGAAACTGCTTGGCCACTCTGTCCAATTGTTCCTTGATCAACAACTAGGAGACCAGTTTTGCAATAGATAGCAAAGTCTTCACAATTGTTCTTGAAAACATTATAGCAACCAAAGCCATTTTCAAGCAAAAACTTTGCTCGATGAACCACCATATCGTCTTGGTCTGAGACAGCGAGTGTGCATGTTCCACGCGGGCTTTCGCGAGGAAGAGAGCTGGGGTGACAGCATATTCAAACCGATACAAGACACCACCAGCTAGAAAGCAGTTCAGGCATGAGGCGACAACACGTGCCCATCTATGGATGCTTCACAATTTGGGCAAATTTCTCGATATCTGGCTGGTCCTGAACTTATGAGAGTCGTCTAGCACAGTGCAGTTCCTACTTCTTGGCGGCGTCTAGTGAAGTGAATGACTTTTCCATCACCAACATATATGCCTGTCATACAATCGGTACATCAGTAAAAGATTCTGTCATGTCATGACACAGTTGATGATCTATAGAAGGAAGCACAATTTCTTGTCAAAAAAAAAAAAAAAAAAGAAGGAAGCACAATTCAAGTTTGATATTTATTTGTAGTGCATATGAGTCAGTTAATCCTCGAAAGCCAAACAAATGAAATTAAAACTTATAGGCTAACATAGCACCAGAAGGGTAAGGGGAAGAGGCTTAAGAGCTGGGAAGTATGGAAATTAGGCTGATAAGAATTAATAAACAATGTCATATCTCTAATCTTAAGGCATATGTAAATCTTAAAAAAAAAAAAAAAAAAAAAAATTAGGACTGTTACATTACATCACTTACATACTTGTACCGTTGAACACAAAAACCTCTTCACCAATAGTAACCTTGCTCTAAACCAAGCTAGAATCTTCATAGCTTGTTCCCTCATCATATGGTTTTCATTTTCTATGATTTGTACAGCTAAATGAATACTTTTGACCATTGCTTAATCTCATTATATATGATGCAAAATTGTGGCTCAATTTGGAATTTTGTTATACAAACTTCAAAGAAAGAAAAAAATGTGGTCAAATCATCCTGACTCATGTACCTCTCATTCTTTCCTATTTCTCTCTTTGGTTCATCTTCAAACCAAACAGAACATTTCAAACTTGAAGATATCGTTAGAGATGTAGTAATCTTTACTTAAATAATTAGCCAGTACAACAGAAAAAATGTTTTGATCAAAACAAAGAACTGGCATGCAATTCCATTCAACAGAAGTTTTAATGAATTATTTTGTCCAAAACTTTTGTCTTGTCTTGTGTTCAAGGGTAAAAGTCAAGTCACAATCTAAAAATATAGAATAAACTCTCAATTTAGTCCCTAAACTAACTACTCTCTTTTATACGGTCCACAAACTATATGAAAATAATAATAAGTAATCTCTAAAGTTTGAGAAATCCGTCTCTCTTTAGTCCCTGATGTTTTGAGTCTCTATATGAGACTAAACTTTGGGACTAATTAGATGGATCTCACAAACTTTAGAGAGACTACTATTATTTTCATATACTTTAAAGAGACATAAACGAGAAAAAGTGTAAGTGTAAAGATTAAATTGAGGTTTACTCAACAAAATATCAATACCAAAGCACAGGTTCTGAAATTGAACAGATATCTTTGCGTACAGCACCAGAATTTTGTTCTCTTACCTATGTTCAAGGTTACATTGTTTGAAAGCTTAACTTTGACACAGTTGAAATGAAACCTTAGCAAAACTTCACTAATCACTATAGGCTTAAAATCTAATCAACAATAACAACCACACAAAAAAGAGAAGCTTTTTTTTCTCACTAAATAAGATTGATTAATAGATACTCAAAATCTTATTGCATCACCAATTTCGTTTCGTTTGAACTATAAACTGGACAAGCAAGCACGAACAAAATAAAATAGAAAGGAGAAGAAGGAAAGAAAGGAGAGAAGAAAGAACCGTGATGAGCATATATATAGGCAGTCCTCCAAGAATAGATGTGATCCCCTGCTTTCAAGCTCTCTTTACTCACTCTGTAACACCATCATCGTTTTCATTCACCAAATTATTATTTTCAATTCAACAAAAAAAAAAAAACATTCACAAAATCAAAAACCAACCCATATAATGAAGACCAAGTAGATATTATTGAATTCTGGAAAACATAAGGAGAATCGAAAATTAAGAATACCTGTTGGAAAGTAGACCCATCTTCTCTCCTCGGCAGAACAGAAGAAATAACAGATCTGAACGGAACAACGGCCTTTGATAAGCGGACACCTTTGCCAATGCGTGTAACGGGATGGGAGAAGAGAAATGCAAACGCTACTCGAATCAAATGACTTTTCTGCCCTTGCTTAAACGTACTACAACTTTTTGCCGACATATAATCTCTATATATTAATCCACAACCACCTTTTTAGCCTATTTAAGCGGCAAACTTTTTTATTTATTCACAAATATCATCTCATTTTGTATCAAACATTTCTGCAAATATCACATTTCTATATTTTTGAATGAGCATCCACACTCTATATTTTGTACCACCACCATTTCAAAATATCACTAATTTTGTAGCTCAACATTTCTTAAATATCTCACTCTATATTTTGGGCCAAACATACACTGACAATTTTTTTCCAACACTCTTTTTTTATCCACTTTTGGTGGGAAAATTTTATTCCCACCATTTACCAATATCCCTCATTTTGTCACACTCCGATATCACATTTATATATTTTGGGCCTCTGTCACGACAATTTTTTTCTCAACACTTTTTTTATCCACTTTCCGTAGGAAAATTTTATTCCCACCATTTACCAATATACCCCTCATTTGTACCCCACTTTGTTTACCAATATCACACTCTATTTTTGGGTAAGACATACTGCTCTATATTTTTGGGTAATGACATATCACGATAAATTTTTTTGGTCCAAGACTTTTTTTATTATCAAAATGTATCCCTCATTTTGTACCACACTATTACCAATATCCACGTCTATATTTTGGAATGAAGCATTATTATAAATCATCCATGAAATTTATTATTTGCCTCTTACGTCTTATATATATGTGTTGCGTATTTTATACCCCACTTATAAAATGTTGATGTTTTTGAAAGCTAAATACGTAGGCGCATTAATCGCATCCCGTGCATGCATGCGAATAATTTATCTAGTATCTTTGTAATAAAGAAACTAGAGTTTTTATTTTTGACAAAAAAAGACATAAATTATAATTAAGGTGCTTATTATGAGTTATTTAATTGGTGTACACTGTCGTTGTAAATATTTTTACACTATCAATTAATAAAAAGTCATGATAAAGTGACTTTTCTCGTAAGTTTAAATAGCGTTTTTAGGATATATCGTTTTGTGATTGATCGGCGTTTAAAAATCTTATACAATGTTAGTATATACAAATTAAATTCAATTATTATTTGGATTTACTAATTTATGTACATCGATTATATTTGACTTCATCTAATTAACTTTCATTGTTGACAAGTTCATCTAATTAACTTAAAAACCATTGATATCATGATTTTTAATTGATTGACAATGCAAGTTTTCTTACACCAACAATAAATAAGTTTTCTTTGTTGAATTAAAATAAAAGTAAATAATTGTTTCTTTGCTTTGCTTAAATAAAAGTATACAAATTGGAAAATGGTGAGATTATTTGTTGAAAAGTTCAAGTGTGAGTAATTTAAGTCTCACGTCAATTTAGAAATGAGTTATGTGAAGGACGTATAAGAGAGGAGACCAGTATCCAAATATCTTAAGGTTTTGGGTAGAGATGTAGTGTCTAAGACTTTTATGGTAAAGTTCGCTGAATAGTTGGTAATTCTCTCGTGCTCCCAGGACTCCCAAAATTATTAACAAGAAATGCGATAAGGCAGCGTGCGGTGATTGCTTCAGATTAAGGAAAGAGGAAGTGTAACATCCACTAACTTTGTTAATATCAATCTAAGAAATTAACGAGCGATTTATTATTCGGAGTGATAAATAAATCAATATCGGAGTTTAGAATGAGGACGAGATAGCATTGTCTATCAATTAAATAAGAGGATTAAAGTGCTCACGGTAATTAAGCTATGTAGCGATTTTGTAAGAAATCAGTTAAAGCGGACTTAAGTGAGTGAAAATGAATTAAGGGCATTTTGGACATTTGACTATAAGTCAAATCTCTCACTTATATATTGTGGAAAAAAAAGAAAAGGAAAAAGAGAGAGATTGGGCTGTGAGAGAGAAGAAGAGGAAAGAAGAGAAGAAGAAGAAGAGAGAGAAATGGGTAAGGAGGAAGAAAGAGGAAAAATGGGAGCTTTAAACTCATCAAAACACAATTCTTCTTTCACCAAAAATGATCTCCTCGTCATCCTCTTGATTTGGTACCAAAATCATGATCATCATCAACTCACACTCTCTCACTTTGCCATTTTTGAATTTAAGTGGAAAATGGAGGTTTTGTTGTTCAAGCTCAAAGAAAGCTTTGAATGGTATTTGGGAGAGCGAGTTTAAGGTGGATTGCGCAAATATTGAGGTCAATTTGGGGTTTGTGAAGAATCAAAGGTTAGGGTTCATATTGGGATTATGTGTGAATAGTGAATTGAAGCTTGAAGGCGGCGAATAGTAATTTCATGGAGGTTTTGTGATTTATTGTAGGTTCAAAGGGTGGGAGGCGGATTCGATTGTCGTCGGGGCGTAAAGTTTATGCGAGGAACGATCGTGCGGTTATGTAGATTAAGCTTATGGGTTTCGACCGGAGTTATTCGGTTTGAGTTCGAGGATCACGGGGATTGTTCGTGTGTTTTCGTTCGTGAGCACATTCAGAGCATTTGGTATTTCGTGATTTTCATCACGAGAGGTGAGTTTTACTCACGTTTAGGGTTTAAATTTTGTTGGTGTGCTTGGTTTAAAAAGGTTTTGAAATTCGGGTTTTCGTCAAACTTGAGTTGATTACGGTTTTTTTGGGAAATTTCGTGTTTTGAGAATTATAACGAAACCACTTATTTTAATTGATGTGGAATGGATATATAATGGTCTTAATATGTGTATATTGTATTTGTTTTGTGGTTGAATTTGGATCGGAACACGGTTTGGGATCGATCGGAGAAAGCGAAAGCGAAGCGAAAATGGACAAATTGACACTCTGCCACGGTCGGCCACGAGTCGTGCGATTCTTGCAGGTCGTGCGACCGAGTCAGTCACTATTGCAAAAGCTTCGTTTTCTGCGCTCCGTTCGACTTCAAACTTCTTCCAATCCTTTTCCTAACCAATTATAATTATATAAGGATGATATTGTTATGATTTGGATGTGGTTTTAAGTTGTTTGGTTTGTGTTAGTTGAATTTACAAATCTTTTGGAAAGCAGTAAATTTTGTATATGTGCGGGAATTAATGATTTTTGAACAAAATTGATATGCGGATTGGTTATACGATTAAATGTATTATTTTGGGATGTCCATATTTGAGAGGAAGCTCTGCTTAGAATTTTAGTTAGAACTTTTGATGCATATCCAAGTGGTTTTGAATTAAGCGGTTAATGTTATGAATATTTGAAAAAAAGTAAAACCTAGAGCACGTGTAGGAGAACCAAATGTTTTATAACTTAAATGTTGATTGGATTGATTTCATGAATTCATTGACATTATAATATATCATAGATTGAATTATGTTTTGATATATAAATTATATCAGTATAGGAGCCCAATGCGGGTGTGATATATAAATTATATCAGTCGGGGTGGCGACCTGTTTTTGTTAGCATGCTAGGTGAGGAAGTCATGAGCCCTTGACCTGGGCCCGTTCATATATTTATCTTTGCTCTTGGATTTGCGCTCCTATTAGCTACGGGGTTCACTCGAGAAACTGCGGAGTTGGTGATGTGCTAAAACTTTTAAATGTGTATATTGTGATTTTGTCACTCGAGCTTCTTTAGGTTGTTGGTGACATGTCACAAGTGATTAATAAAGAGGATAGTGCATAGCCATCAAGAATTGGGCTATGAACTATAGATAAGTAATTTAAGTTGTACATAGTCATCGAGAATCGGACTATGAACTTCGTATGTAATTCATTTATCGGATTACACATGATTGATTGTATATTGTAATTCTTTTTGAATTACTAATTATAGTTTTATAAATGGGATAGAGTGATAGGTAAGGGTCACGGTAAGACTCAACTTTGAGACAAGTTGTCTCACCCTACAAATGTTGTTGTTTTTGAGAAGCAGGGAAAGAAGATCCTTAATGGCTCAGTGGATGGAGACTCAACTTTGAGACAAGTTGTCTCACCTGTAAATAATGTAAATTGTATGTCATTTATTAATCTAGCAAAAATTAAGGCCCCACTTATTATTTTTTTCCAACACTCATTGTTTTTATTATCAAAATGTACCCTCATTGTTAAACACATATTATAATTTGTTTTTGTACCCCATTTTGTTTACCAATATACCCCACTCTATATTTTTGGGCGGACATACCCTTAGAAAAAAATTGAACGATCGAATTTATGTTTGTAATAGGTATATTTATGTTTTTTCAAGTCGTATTTACCTATATACGATTTCACGACAAAAAACAAATAAATTAAAAATAAATAAATCCTATTTATCTCGAGAATAAGGTAAATACGATGCGATTTTTAATGAAAATCGGATTTAAGTTTGATGAAAGTAAATCGACTTACAATTTTTGAAAGCTTACGGGAGAAATCGTATCTAGATAAATACGATCACGAAATTTCTTGGAAATCGTATCTATCTCTGGAAGGTAAATCGATGAGCTCTAAAATATACAGTCAATCATATGTAAGTGAGAAATGATAAATGATACGTAATTTGTAATTTTTTAGGGGTATTTTAGTCTTTTCCTCTTATGCGTGGGGGTATCGACTCGAATAGTGGGGTACCCAAAAACCCTTTATTTTTATGAGAATGGTTGAGCTCATATAACATGCTTAGTTGGTTAGTTAATATCTACAAAGAAAATTTCTGACCATTTTTAACCAATAGTACACACATCCATTTTTTGTGAACTATCTTTGCCTCATTATTGTTAAATAGTGTTTTTATCAAAGTTTTTATGAATTAAGAGCTTGTTTATTCTGACTTATAAATAATCACTTATGAAGTCATGTTGTCGATTTATTACATATTCTTAAAAAAATGAAAGGTGGAAATAATCTAAAAACTGCTTCATATGAGATGCTGTTTTTAGTAGCTTCTCATGAGAATCAGTTTTTTAAGAATGATTTTTTTAAAATAAGTGGTTTTCTGTATGTTACAAAACACAAAAGAACTTCTCATTTTCTTAAAAATCTCTAAAAACTAATCTCTAAATTATTTAAAAACAAAATCATTTATTTTTTAATCCGTAACAAACGGGCCCTAAGTTTCGACATTCTAAATTAACACGCGTTAGTGCGTATCTTGTAAATATATCATATATAAACACAACCAGTATTAACATAAAAATTCTATTCTATGTTTGATTGTAAATTATCAATTCTTATCAACCATTAACTTTGCAATACATAATTTTTTTAACATTTTTTACACAACTCCTTATAACCACGTTTTGTGCATCGCACAAGTATGCGTCTAGTAAGTTATTATGGGTAAATGGTAGAGTAAAGTCCAAATTGATCCACTAACAATTTTATTACGAGAAAAAATAAATTGCAAACAATCATTTGGAGATATCTTAGGGTCAGATTCGGGGTGGTTACGAGTTTTGGTTTTGGGTTTTAAAAGCAGAAACGTGTTAGTGTAAAATGGAGTTGAGTTGGTTTTTCGTAATTTAAAGCAGTTTTATTAGCTGAAAGCGCGAAAATAGGTTTTATAATTTTTGTTTTACATTATTTTTTCATAAAGGAATAAGCACCCGTCTATTTAAAAGTTAAAATCGCCGGTAAACATTGTCTATGTGGCATGTTAGCTGCCCACATGTCATGTTAAGTGTCACCTATGCCATTTCAGCTCAAATTAGTCCCTCATTTAATTTTTCTGAAATTATTTAAAAGAGACATATTAATCTCTACACTTTTGATACACATTAGCTCGCTGCTATCATCTTCTTCAAAGATCGTTTCTAGAAACCAAAAATTAGATAATAAGTAGCACACACATAGAAGTCAATGTTGAACGCATATAGAAGAAGGATGGACAGTGTTATCAAATCCAAGCCGAGCCCGATCGGTCGGGCCGTGACCAGCGCTTGAGTTCGGTTCGGTTCACCGCGTTGGATCGAAAATCACGATTGACGTGATGGCGTCATCGACTCGCGCCTTTGACCGGTCAACTCGAGTCAACCCGACCTTGACTCGGTCAAATCAATTTGTTGGCCAGAAAATTATTTAGCAAAATTGCTTGCTTGGGTGTTGAACCCAATCGCAGTGCACAAGATGCAAGTTGTAACTTATGCAAATTAAATTTAACTTGATGTGTTGAGTACATTGACAACATATATTATACTTAACTCATTCATTTTTTCTCTTTTTGTTAAAAACCATTTTAATCTATTAATTATATTTATTTATTATTTACTTTTATACTTACATACATGTGTTATTATATCCGTATTACGCATATATCTTATTTAATATCTAATAATTTGTATCATATTCCATAAATTTTAGATTCTATATATTATTGAGTATGAATAATTATTCATTTTAAAATTTATATCAATATTCATTTAATTCATATTGAAAATTGAAAATATTGACATACAATATTAGATATTTCATCAGTTTTTAGTGCGTCGCGGGGTAAATGCGGGTATTAGTGACCGCCGATCGACCATTGACCCCGATGGCTTGCGTGAAAGCATGTATACAATGCATGTGAACAATGTACTGTATTTGGGCGGTTGAAGAAAATGTGAAGAAGCGTCGTAGAAATAGGAGCGGAGAAAACTACCCTTATCAGGTGCTAGTGGGCGTTATGGAGCGTGTCTCTTGGATTTTAGGCGCATGCACATTATTGTATGATGATTTTAGCCGATCCAACAATGGTTAGCTATAGGCTAGTATAGTGGCCAATAGAGACCATGTATATATAGTCAGCGACAGACCTAGGTTGGTCCCATGGGGTTGAACCCCCTGAAAATAAATCTACCTATCACCATATATATCAAAAAATAAATTTGAACCCTCTGAAATTTTAAATTTACACCCAATTTTTAATAAACTTTGTCTTATTAGTCTTTGTATGAGGATTTATTTATAAAACTTTAGGGAGTAATTTTTCTAATTTCACATACTTTATGGACTCTTATTTTCATATACTTTAGGACCTAAATAGGAGATGACATGTAAACTTAGAGACTAATTTAACGATGTACTTTTAAATAAATTCAAAGTTAGATAATTTTATTCCTTAATTTTAGTAAATTAAGAGAAGATATTTGAAAAATAATTTAAACAATCCTATGAACTAAATTTTTATAAAATCTTTTACCTAGTCAGAGTCACTAGATGCATGTCTTTGTACAAAGTATACATATAAGCTATACATTTGTAAAGACATACCAAATTAATTAAAAGTCAACATTTTTTCCAGTCTTTTACTTTCCTTTCCTCGCACTTTTATGTTTATATTTAGCCATTAGGCGGTCAATCGCGGTCAAACACTCTTTGAATGAGTTAGGAAATTGAGGACATAGTTTAAATCCTCAATATAATCGTTTGAAGAAAAGAAGAATCAAAGGTTGAATTTCTAGCCGATCTTTGGCTAAGACAAAATTTTGACAACACAGAGCGAAATGGAAGGACACAAAACCTTATCTGGTTTTTGCAAAAATGAGATAATACCTAATTGGGGCATGCGAAATCACATTGTGTTGTTTTCCTCTGTTGTTGTTCTTATTGCCTATAGTTTTTCCTTCTACATTCTTCATTCCTTCTCCTTCTTTTCCCCATGTTGCCCTTTCTTCTTCTCTCTGTGTTCAACTTGTGTTTTGTACACCTGCTATTAGTTTTCTAGTTACCACAAATCAACTTTAAGGAAGATGTATCTCAAAGTGCAGGATCAATATATATATATTTTCAAAAAATTCAGAAAAATTAAACGAGAGACTAAATTAGACTGGAAAACGACATTAGGTATCACTTAAAGTGACACGTGGACAACTAATGTGCCATGTAGGCAAAATATATATACTAACGATTATAACTTTAGAAAATATACTAACGATTATAACTTTAGAAATGGAGGAGGTCTAATTTTTTCTAATTTAGAAAGGTCACAGACTAACACATCCCTAAAAAATTGTCAGAAACTAATTTATCCCGTATCTAAGTTTTCCCACACCAATTTGTAATTTTTAAGTCTAAAAACTAAAAGTAAATCCAAATTCCTATAGGTCAAGTCGCCCGAAGCCAGTAGCAAAGCTAAAACCAATGTTATTAAAGTCGAATGGAAGTCGTCGTCTTGGTCAAATTAATGGATCACTGAGTTTCTGCAAGGTAGGTCGGTCGATCTTTAGTCGGAATAGCGTAGTAGGATGACTTTTAAAAATCTAAAAATAGATAATATATGTATAATTTATAACTTAAAAATCTAAAAAAATCTCGTGTAAAGTGCTTATGAAGTCTTGATTTTCAAAAATCGGCCCTCTGATCGGTCGGATGAGGGTGATTCAGAGATTTACAATTGGTCGGCGAATTTCGATTAGTTTGCGTCGCGATTCGTTTTAACGTCTGAGTCGTGCGGTAACCCCACCACATTGGCCGGTCCGACGGTAGCGTAGAGGTTTTAATAATAATAACAGTGGCTAAAACAAACAAAGAAGACAAACCACTTTCTCCTTCTATCGGAACAATCACCACCACTTTCTCCTTCTATCGTGCCTTTTCGTTTTCAATTTTCAATCTCAATTTCATTCTCGTTACACAGCCATGGCGACTCACCCCCAACCCTCCAAATCCTTTTCCTGTTTCTCCAATCGCTGGCGCGAGGATCTTCGCCTCATGCGCGACCGCGCCAACTCCTTCACCACGAACTTCGCCACGCCCTCCTTCGACGATGTCGACTTCGTCAGAACTTGCGCCCCAAGTTATTGGAGTTTCCGAGGAGAACGCCGAGGTCGAGGATTCGGATTAACCTATCATCGCTAAGGAGGCCATCGCATCGGAGGTAGAGGACATGGATGGAATTTTTGGTTTTGATGAGGACGAACTGTGAAGAGGTTTAGTTGTAGGGAGTTCTGGAGAGATTTGAATGAGGATGAGCAATGTGATAGGGATTGGGAGCCAATTCGAGTTTTCAAGAAACAATTGAAAAATGGCAGAGTTTCTCAAGAAATTGAAGTCAAGCTTGGTAGGTTCTTCCTCTTACCATTTTCATTTTAAAATTGAGATTACTGAACACTGTTGAATTAGTTTAAATTATGTGGTTTCAACTTTCCTTTTTAGAAGTAAAAGGATAGTTCATAATTTGAGCTTGGGGTTGAGGGTGCATAATATAGACTCCGTGGTATTAGAACAAGTTAGGAAATGACTGTTCCATATTGGAGGATTATTGAAGCCTAGGGGATATATTGTGCTAGTCATATTACATATTCTGTTATAGAAAAGCTTGCACAATGCATAATGTTCTTCACATTACACTATGTGTATGTTTGGTTCAAACGTATGGGGAGGATTTAATTGGAGGGAGTGGAGTGGAAGGGAGGATTAAGATTTAATTTAATCTTGTGTTTGGTTGAAAGGAAGGGAGTGGAGTGGAGGAGTTTTAATGGAGGAAGACATAATTTTACTTTAATATCCTTATAATCTTTTTGTTATATATTAATAGAAGGATATTTAAGCAATTTTATTTTATTAACGATTTAAACTCCACTCTCCTCCCCCAAAAAACCCCAATGTTGGTGGGAATCAAGATTGAGTTAGGGGATTTAGCTCCTTCCCTTCCCGATTGAACCAAACATACATAATTTAAAATAATCCCTCTCATCCCCTCCAACTCCGACCAGAACATTACCTAAGAGGAATTCGAATTACATAGTGAAAATATTCAACAGTTCTCTCTTTCTACTTGTTCTTAGTTACATGTCCTTTGGAGGATCATAGTCATCTAGTTATGGGATCAGATTATCAGCCCAGCGATTGTGTCTAGTGAGTGGAGATCGTGGCCACATTGCGTGGGAATGGTTCCCGACCTCATGGAAACTTGCGTAATGCCTCTTGGTAGAGACATCCATCCTGGTTGTGGCATAGTTGGGAAGAGGCACGTCGTATGCCTGGGGTTACCGATGAGGACTAGGTCCTGTTGATGAGGACTAAATCCTGTTTAAGTCGTTCCAGTTCCAGGGCGTGTCTTGTGTAGGGTCCAACAGGATGCCGGCTCATCTGTGAGTAGGTCTTTTTAGTCTATGCCAAACACATACAACTTTGTTTTCTTTTTGAAAATAACATACAGTCTTGGATGACCTGAGGCATACTGAATGAAAGGGAAGTGAGGCCAATTTGTTCGGGGTTTGGGATAGACTCTACTGATTGTATGATAGTTTATAATTTTGTGGTCTTGGGAGAAGAATACTAAATTTTGTACATAAAAGTTTAAGGGTGGAGGAGGTTGCTCCTTTTTGTGGTCAAATGATGGAGTTGTTTAGTTTCTGCATTACAAACATTAATGTACTTTTCCTGTCTTAGTCTTCTCGTCATGCTTTTAGGTCAATTTATTGAATTCAATATAGGTTATGATTTGATGGCCTGATTCTACAGCTATGGTTATACTATATTTAGCATCCAACTTTGACAATATTTTAATTTTTGAATGATGGGCCTATTAAAAAATTGCCAATTTTATATGAGAAAAAATCACCGTCATAAATTACAACCGGAGATCTAACTATTCTCTCTGCGTGTGTGTGTATTCTGTACAGAGAAGTAGATATCAAGCCCAATTATGTGATTAACTAGTAACGACCTTTAAATGTTCCTTAGTATGATCACTGTTATTAAAAATTTGTTTTTGTTTGTCATATTACTGATAATACATGTTTTTGTGTTTGAAAAAGATTTCATTTTAAGTTTGTTTCCTGCAGAAAACAATGGGCAAGCAGCCTCAAGAATCAAAGGTTGGTTTGTTGTTGGTTATTTTCATACTGATATACCTCATCAAATATTATGCACTTTTGTGTGAATAAAAGGAAAAAGATGCACGTATCTGAGGTATTCTAATTTTCTTCCGTTAGGCTAATAAGTAATAACACACACAATACAATGTGAATGGTTTCACAAAACATCAACAACAGTGTATACCGTGCACTGCTCATGAATTTTTGCTTGATCACGTATTTAGAAATAACTCCTCCAATTACAGGGTGACACTTTATTAGGCATGCCAAGATTTATCTTAGTGGACGGATGTTTTAATTCATACAGCAGAACAATTTGTTGAATAAAATTGGATACTTTGTGCTATAGAAATTGGATACAAGCTTCTGAAGCATCATAAAAGTGATATATTTGAATAGTTGGTTCTTTAATAAATGTCTGGTAGGAACTGACATCTTATCAGAAGCAAACAGGGAGAAACCCCAACTAAAAAGATAAAACACTGCATAATTTTGAGGGTCTATAAACCTCCCTATGTGCAAAGGTTCAAATTCTCATGATATTACAAGATCCACCTCCCTCTATACCCCTCTTCTTATTGTCGACAACATGTCCGGTTGCTCTAATTATCCCCCCCAAACTACTAACTTAATATGCTTATTGCTTTCTGTAAAATGCTGTTGAATGTTTTTCTATCACTTCTTAATAAAATGCCAGTTCTATTCTATATTTTGTCCATTTTCCTTAACTTAAGCAAATATTTTCACTTTATCGTCATGCAGGATGTTCCCCATTGGATGCTTGGCTGAACTTCTGGCCTATTTTGTTAGACAGTCTAGACCATTTTTGGATCAACTTGGAGTCAAGAGAGGTGCTTATATATATATATATATATATATATATATATATATATATATAAAATTTCTTTTGGAATTTCATTGACATAATTTCCAATTTAGTATATTCACATTACGTTTTAATTTTATTCTTTCATAATAATTAAATCAGCATTGTGTTCTAGTAAGTAGTAACATCTTTGATTAAACTTTTTTTTTCCTGTTTCAATATGACTGTTTTCATTGATTACCAAGTTGGTTCCTCCGTCCATCCACTTTACCATTTGTTTCAATTCTTGAGACTTTCTTCTTAAATAGTTTATGATAGAACCACATGTGGTGAATTCAGAATGAAACCTACTTGTTCACATTGTTGTAGTGAAGACAAAAAATTAACTTGGTATTGTGATTTGCATAATGGTTGATTGCCTCACTCAATGTTCGACACTAGACTGGAATTGTATTATACATAACCTTCTTGATTTTAGCTTTCTAGTTTAAGAAAGATGTATCAAATTTATGAGTCACCTAGTGTTTATTTCATTTCTCTTGTATTTTATATTTCTATTCAAATGTCATTGCAGATATATGTGACAAGATAGAAAAGGTTTGTATAGCAGACATAAGAACCAGCCTCCACTCCACTCCTTTTCCATGAAGAATCTTCTGTTTTAGGGAACAGTACCATAAATAATGAATTGGATTTGCGCATAGCAAGTGTTCTTCAAATCACGGGGCACGGTATGATGGTGGCTTCTGGACAAACAATGCAAAGCTTGATCTGTTAGACAATCAAAGGCACATTGCAATAGTCACAACTGCTAGTCTTCCTTGGATGACGGGAACTGCTGTAAATCCACTATTTCGAGCAGCTTATCTATCACAATCTTCAAAACAAAAAGTTACTCTGCTAATTCCATGGCTTTGTACATCAGACCAAGAGCTAATTTATCCCGACAATCTTGCTTTTACTTCACCAGAAGAACAGGAGATTTATATCGTAATTGTGGCTCGAGAAAAGAATTGATTTTAAGGCAGACTTCAAAATTTCCTTTTATCCTGCTAAGGTAGCTTTGTTATGAAGATAGTTATAGTCTTACGAGTTTCACGTTCACCAAATTACATTCAGTTCTCACACATTATCCTTTTTGTGCATAGTTTTCAAAGGAAGGCGAAGTATAATTGCTGCTGGTGATACTTCTCAATTTATACCATCCAGGGATGCTGATATTGCCATTTTGGAAGAACCGGAACATTTGAATTGGTACCATCATGGTAAGCGCTGGAATGAAAAAAAATTCAACCATGTTGTTGGTATTGTCCACACAAATTACTTAGAATATATCAAGAGGGAGAAAAATGGGCTCCTCAGGCATTCTTTGTGAAACACATAAACAACTGGGTGACAAGAGCACACTGCCACAAGGTATTATATTTGTCTTCTTAATGTGTTAGCCTGTATTAACTTGTGAGATAATTAGAGATAGTTATGGTGTTTTTCTTCATTAATTTGTCACGAAGTTAGATTGTCATAAAAGCGTAAAATGAGACAAAAGAGTTATGCTAATTATGATTTATATTCAGGTTCTTCGTCTCTCAGCTGCCACTCAGGATTTACCCAAGTCTATAATTTGCAATGTTCATGGTGTGAATCCTAAGTTCTTAAAAATTGGAGAAAATATTGCTGCAGACAGAGAGCTTGGGCAGAAGCCCTTCACAAAGGGCATATTTCTTGGGAAAGATGGTATGGGCAAAGGGATATAAGGAATTGATTGATTTATTAGCAAAGCATAAAAATGAGCTTGGCTTCAAGTTGGATGTATTTGGTAATGGTGAGGATGCTAATGAAGTTCAGAGTACTGCTAAAATGTTGGATTTGAATATCAACTTTCAGAAAGGAAGGGGAGCATGCAGAGGACTCTCTTCACGGGTAAGAATATGATAGAACAGTTCTTTGGTTACTGGAATTAAATGATAATTGAACACAATAGAAGGTAAAATGTACTCTGTATATTGATTATAAGTAGTATTTCAGCTGAATCAGTATGATTCACTGAGTGTTACAGAATATGTATGATAATAGAGGAAACTAAGAAGAAAAGAAAATGAACAAGAGGCTCTTGAGAGGCACTCACTCTCCCAAGGTTCCACTGCAATTCGGACTGCCCTTCTCCAACAACCGAATCTCCTAATTATTCCCTCCACTTTCTCTCTCCACACACACTGCGTGCACTGCCCACGTCAACTAATGCACGCACTCTTTCATTCCATCATGCAGAATTAGTTACAGGAAATTATTCCACGTGTCACCAGTCCACCGTGTTCTCCTTCTTTTTATTTTTCTTTCTCTCATAAACTAAGCCATATTTATCAATACCCCCCCTCCAAAACTCTCCTTGTCCTCAAGGAGGAAGGTTGAAACTGAGCTCTCAATTTATCCGCCAATTCCCAAGAATTTTCAAACTCGGAAGTCCCTGCCACTTCACCAGAATCTCTTTTCCCCAGCTGCATTCTTCCTCACAGCAATTTCAGTCTCTGGTTGAACTTCCAGCAACCATTCTTCATTCAAACAGCTTGGCAAGGGTTGCGGTTCTGCAGGTGGAGCGACCGCTTTTTCTTCAACAGGAGGCATGGAAAACAGGATGTACTCGCGTATCCTCAGGCAATTTGAGTTTGTAAGCAACCTTTCCAATCTGTTGCAGCACCTCAAAGGGTCCATAATATCTTGGACTCAGCTTTTGATTCATTCTTCTAGCCAAACTTTTCATCTTATAAGGCTGTATCTTCACATACACCAAGTCCCCAACCTCATAAGTCACCTCCCTCCGATGCTTGTTAGCCTGAGATTTCATACGGTTCTGGGCAGCCACCAAATGCTCCTTAAGCTCAGCCAACATATCATTTCTTGCAGCTACTGACCGATCTACTTCTTCCACCGATGTGTGGTGAACATCACCTCTAATAAGCACTGGAGGTTCCCTTCCATACAATGCTTGGAATGGAGTAGTTTTGATGGATGAATGGTAATTGGTATTGTACCAATATTCTGCCCAACTCAACCACAACGGCCACTGCTTGGCTTCCTCCCGTGATACACCATAAAATAAGTCTCTAAACAACGATTCACCACCTCAGTTTGGCCATCCGACTGAGGGTGGTAAGCACTGCTGAACTTCAGTTTTGTGCCAGCAGCTTTCAACAACTCTCCCCAAAAGGTACTCAAAAAGACTTTGTCCCTATCAGACACAATTGATTGAGGAAAACCATGTAACTTCACCACCTCCTTGATAAATAATTCAGCAATGCTCTTGGCGAGTGTAAGGATGGCTTACCGGCAGAAAATGAGCATACTTTGTTAGTCTATCCACTACCACAGATGGTATCCATCCCAGTAGCTCTCGGCAACCTCTATGAAATCCATGGAAATATCACTCCAAACTTCTTGTGGAATCGGCAAAGGCTGCAGAAGTCCTCACGGACTCAATGTTTGATACTTGTTTTGTTGACAAATCTCACAAGCTGCCACATACTCCTTAATTCTTCTTCCTCATACCTTCCCAAAATGCCAAACTAATTTGTTCTTTTGTATGTTTTGAAGACTTGCAGAATGCCCTCGTTGGTGAATCATGAGTTTCTTTCAAAATCCAAAGAATCCTAGGTGAATTCTTAGGTAAAACCACACTTTGTCACCATAATATAATCTGCCGCTACTCGATGAATCGAGGATGGTACATTCATCAATGAGTAATTCTTGAACAATCACCTTCAACTTTCATCTCCTTGAACTTCATCCTCCAACCCTCCTCCCGCTCTCTCACATTGCAAGAGATAGAGCAGAAATGCATCATTCTAGAGAGCCCGTCGACCACACTATTCTCCTTCCCCGGTTTGTACTTGATTTCAAAGTCATAGCCCAAGCAACTTTGATACCCACTGTGATCGACTCCTCAGCGATTCGTTGCTCAGTCGAGAATTTCAAACTCTTACGATCGGTGTGCACCTTGAAATGCTTCCACTAACAGGTAAGGTCTCCATTTTTGGATTGCTAATACTATAGCCATCGACTCTCTTTCATAAACAGATTTACATTGGGCTCTATCGAGCCGAGTTTGGCTCATGTATGCATGCGGCCTTCCTTTGCATCGGCTGACAACCCCGAACCACTTGCCGGAGGCATCGGTCTCCACCACAAACTCTTTATCAAAGTCGGGAACAATTGAAAAGCAGGCTGTAGTCATTGCCTCTTGAGTCATCAAAAGCAACCTGAGCATCCTCACTCCATTGGAAGTTGTCTTTCTTGAGTAAGCGAGTCAAAGGCGGGCAATCTTGCCATAGTTTCTCACGAATTTCCTATAGTATCGGTCAAACCCAAAAACCTCTCGATCCCTTCCAAATCCTTAGGGAGGCCAATTGGAGCATATCTTCCACCCAGGATCGTGAAACTCCCATTCCGGAAATTAAGTGTCCCAAATACTTCATTTGTTGTTTGGCGAAAAACTACATTTTTTCTGTTAGCATCTGACTTGTGTTCCATCAAAGGTGTTAACACTTTCCTCGAAGTGTTCTTGGTGTAACTCCTCTCGACCGATCAGTAAACCGGGATGTCATCAAAGAATACCAGTGAATTTCTCAAATATGGCCTCGACACATCATTCATGAGAGCTTGGAAAGTGGATGGTGCATTAGTCGAACCAAAGAGGCATTACTAAGTACTCATAATGCCCCTCATGTGTTCTAAAAGTCATGTCTTAGGTATGTCCTCCTCCTCGTTCTTATTTGATGATACCCGGATTTTAAGTCTAGCTTTGAGAAAACTCGTGCCCTACCCAACTCATCTAGTAATTCATCTATCACTGGAATAGGAAATTTGTTTGGAATTGTTACCTTGTTCAAGGCTCATGAGTGCATGCAGAATCTGCACCTCCATCCTTCTTCTTCACTAAAAATTCTTGGACTTGAGAAAGTTTGGCTGCTGAGGCCTCATTTATCCCGACTTGAAGCATTTCCTTGACAATCTTTCTATCTCAGTTTTTCTGGTAGTGTGGATACCTATGACGCCTTACATTCGCATATCGAAGCTCAGGTTGAGTATAATAGCATGGTCATGGTCCACGGGTGGTGGTAACCCTTCTGGCATATTAAACACTTCATCGAACTCTTGTAGCGGCTCGATCAAACTCTCTTTGCTGCTCTGTGCACTGCTATCTGCTGTACTTCCGTAAATAGCCTTAAATCAATCACATATCCATTTCCTTCCACATTCAAAGTCTTCACTAGTGCCCTCAAGAAGCTTGGATGTTGCCGCGACTCACCAGTTCTCCTCGGATGGAGTATCTCGCTCCATTCTTTCTTCCATTTCAAGCTCGAATTTACGAAGTTAGCCTCCATTTCCCAAACTAGCCAACTAATCAATGCGCCAATACCATCTCCACACCTCCTAACTCCGTGAGAAAGAAATCTTGCACGCCCAATTCCTTGAATATCGATACTCATTCTCCTACAAACACCCGACTTCTCAATTTCATCCTAGTGCTCACCTCCACCACGTACACCGTTAGCCATGCTTCCACCGTAATTTCATTACTAGCACTGTGAGTGGTGCAATTAAGTGCATAGTTGCACTCCGGGTGCAGAAGCCCGGCAATACCTACGCCGCCTGGCAACCGACCCGGCGCCGAAGGACTCTGTGAGCGTCACCGACCGCTTTCTCTCTCGCTCTGTAGATGATAGTGCAGAGAACCCTTGGTTCTACCCGCAGCAACACCTGCCTCCCGCTACCGCACCTGCTTCCTTCAAAGTATCAGCTCTCGCATTACCTGACATCAATTGCATGTAGCCCCGTTTAGCAAACATGCTCTGTTCACTTATCTCCACACTTGGAAACATAGACCACTTCCTCATTTTCTCTTCCTGCTCATCTCTACCTACCCTTCACATCACTCTTTTCTCAGCCCCTCGTACTGTGGCTAAGATCATCCTTCTATACTTCATAGTTTCCCACTACCCGTAGATCTCTGCTCCATTCCCTTCCACTGCTCCACCTTTCACTACCTTGCTTAGCCGCATTCTTCTCTTCCAACAAGCAGCTGCCTTTCATCCATCAAACCGGAGTAGATCATCATAGCTACACAGCTTTCAGCCATCTCTCATTTTTAATTCTCTTCCTTCAATCCATTCAAAAATATCCTCCAAGAAATAACTGGGCCTTCTCGCGGCTAAAGGAGCTACGTGAAGCTCAAATTGCTCACTATATTCCATTATCAGTCCCTTCTCGCTTCAAACCGAGTAACGGGTCCCAACCCGGATCGTAAGGCATTTTCTCCGAAAACCTTCAATCTACCGTGATTCTTGAATTTCACTCTGCTCCTGACCGTGGTTATTGCTCCCACCACAAGAAATCCGGGCTTCAACGCCTTCTGCGCCGCCACCACTACGCTGCCGGCGCTTCTTCCTTTAGTCCGTAACATGCGTGAATCTTAAGTAACGCTCGACCGTCGACTCAACCAACCCGTAGCGTTTTTCTCCTTTGAAAATTGGAATGTCTAATTTATGCCGACCACCACTGAACTCACCTCGGTCAGAAATCCATCGTTTCGCAACGGTCGTGAACGCTTTCGATTCCTCTCTTCATCGTCACTTATTTCTGCGCTACCTTCTTCAACGACCCAGCCGGGACGGGTCCCACATTCGCCACAACCTTCTTCGCCTTCCGCTCAGCATGGAGCTCCTCCATCATTGTCAATCATACGAGCGCACATGTTCTCGGAGCACTCACCTATCTTCGCTCAGTATTGCATCTATTCTGCGTTTACTCGCAAGGCTGTGAGTGACCATTCACACTCGGGCAGGATCAAGTGCCTAATACCAAATTGATAGAACAGTTCTTTGGTTACTGGAATTAAAATGATAATTGAACATAATAGGAAGGTAAAATGTACTGTATATTGATTATAAGTAGTATTTCAGCTGAATCAGTATGATTCATCGAGTGCTATAGAGTATGTAAGGATAATAGAGGGAAACCAAGAAGAAAAGAAAATGAACTAGAGGCTCTTTCGAGAGGCACTCACTCTCCCAAGGTTCCACTACCCACCTAGACTGCCCTTCTCCAACAACCTAATCTCCCAATTATTCCCTCCACTTTCTCTCTCTCCACACACACTGGGCGTGCACTGCCACGCTCAACTAATGCATGCACTCTTTCATTCCATCATGCAGAATTAGTTATGGAAATTATCTCGTGTCCTGGTCCACCTGTTCTCCTTCTTTTATTTTTTTCTCTCATAAACTGCTTTCACATTATCAGAATAATTCGAAACTGTTGCATTGCTACAAAATTGATAAGGATATTTAATTGCAGAGGATTCTTTGCATTATCACAGAAACAGAAGCAAATAACTTTTAAGTTTAATCTATTGAAACATGACACTGAGAATGCACCATTAAAAACTACTCTTCACAGATGGACGCGTCCCTCTCCTGCTCATGGTAGCTAATGTGTCACACGCTAGACACTGATAATAAATATGCTCTATTAATTTTTTGGTTGTCTTTTGACGCCTCTTATACACGCTCCCAGGTGGCAAAGTCTCATTAATCCTAGTGTTAGTGACGTGCCTGCACAGCCAGCTGAGGCACCCTGCCATGGAAAGTTTGTAGTTTCATGCCTTGATCATCCATCAAATGAGTTCTTTCAGCCTGCTCTCAACTGTTTGACTTACAAACATCTAAAGACTTTGTGGCAAAGTAAAAGAAGCATTAGAAAATGAGCCTCAATTCTTACGCTGAGCAAAGATATCAACTTTCTTGAGGCTGCTACTAAAAAGATTTATGCAATATTCTGAGTTTGATATAGAATAAGGAAGAGGATGCTAAAATCAAATAAAGATACTCGGAAAGTCCAGCTACTTTTCTTTCAATTCCCTAATCTGGGCTGAAGTTGTAGATGAGGTTAGCATTTGCTCACATTGTCTCACTGGGAGGAATTACAAGTGATTATGTACAGGAGCAATACCTGGGACACGTGACTATGACAAGCAGCACTGTAAAGACCTTAAACCATTGCCTCCACAGGCAGAAAATCCCATCTATGGCTGGTGAAGATTGACCAGAGTTATTGATGGTATACACTTATGACAAGAAGCACTGCAAATACATTCATTCTACTGTGAAGATCTTCATCTCACTCCCCATAGAATATCTCATTATGAAGCTGAAGAATATCGACCTGTTTAAATTATAGGCTAAGACAGACACTAATTGTGACAAGAAGCACTATAATTACCTTCATTTGAAGCCTTCACAAGTGAAACATTATTTCAAGGGCCAGTAATGATTTGCTGGTCTGATTTTGTTGGTTGTGCTTAATATTGACTTAGTAAGGAGCTGATCAGTTTTACGTTGTTCATTAATTTTAAAGGCAAAATAGTGGTTAATTAAAGTTAGGATGTAGAAATTGTTACTTTGACTAACTCTGACGATCTCCTACTTAAATCTCTTCATAGCTCACTAACCTGAGGCCACTTTGATCATTAAAACAATTGTACTTAACTTCTCCGCTCACATAACTTGTGGAGGTTGAATGTCTTGAATATGCATTTCTTTTGGCAGAAAATGCTAAGTTCCGGCAACCAAGGGCACTGTAGACGGTTTGACAGAAGTTTCTCATATGTAAGAGCAATACGTAATCGAACGAAGCATAACG
>JAJHUT010000023.1:0-98618 GCA_020916435.1 Oxytropis ochrocephala
ACAATTTTAAATTAATTAATTTTTTTAAGGAAAATTTAATGTGCGCTTTCGTCATTAATTAATACATCTCATCACACACTTTTCATCCCCAAAATTTCAGCTTATATCAAAAGAAAAAGAAATCCCCAAAATTTCAGTACTAAGATTGTTGTTTTTCCATATTTTCGATATAAACAGGTTCGATTGCGGCTGTTAAATCTCGTCACTGTGAGTCAAGCAATAGCATCCTTCCTTGTTTTGTTTCTCCTCACCTCACCGTCTATTTAATTTTTATTTCTTTTATTTATTTTTGCCCCTTTCTTTCTTTCTCTTTCTCAACTCTCACCTTTGTGTTCCCGCGAAATTCCGAAGCTCCTTTTTCAGATCGCCGGAAAATCTCTCACCCACGGTACATCTCACTCTCAATTTTTACACTACACTTTACTTCGATAACTGATAGTTCCGAAAATGACCGATTAGCTTTGAAATTTCTCTTCTAACCTTTCTTGAAATGGTGTACTATGTGTTTTCACCAGTTTAGGTTTCTACTTTGTCTTTGTAAATTGCAAGTGTTTTCGTGGAATACAATGCTTGTTAACCAAGAATTAACAAGAACACAATGTTCTTCCCCAATTTTCCGTTGTTTCAGTGTTGAATTGTGTGTAGGATGCATTTGAGTTGGCATTCGCAAGCATGTAGATTTCTTCTGTTTATTTATTTATGTTTGAAACTGCAACTTTGTTGGCGTTATATGGGAAAAGCGTTCTTTTTCGTGAGATAAGATACTAAAGAATGATTTTTATCCCTGCATTTCCGGTTTTAGATTATTGACTTATTTCATTGGCAAAATGTTAACCTAGTCTGGGAAGATTTTCCCCTTGGATGATTCTTGTAGGTTATGAAAGTTGCTTACTCATTGGTTGGTTTGGTCGACACTGTTGTTTCTTCTTTTTGTGTACTTCAGGATTTCTATCTCTATTAGAAGAACATGAGTAGCTTGGTTGAGAGGCTTCGTAAGATCGGAGCGTAAGCCAATTTATAATATTGATGAGTCAGATGATGATGATTTGTTGCCTAGAAAAACTGCAGCAACTCAGGAAAAGTTTGAGAGGATAGAGAGAAGTGACGCGGTATGTTACTTAGTTCCTTAGTTTTAATGCTTTTCATTTGAGCTTGTCAGACTTATTTTTTCTTGAATCTCGCTTAGGTATTTGTGTTTAGTGCACCGCACAGTGCTTCATATGATGATAGATAGTTAGTTTTCTGTAACACAATAAACTCGTCTACTTGTTTTAGCTGTTCCTTTGCATTGGAACTTCAGTCCAATTTGTGATCTCCTTGATAAATTTGCAAGACACGGATATTGCTGGCTTTTTATTGATTGGCAACAAGGCTGATGGTGGAAAAGTTTCTCTTGAACTTTCATTTTGATGCTGTCTAATTTGGTGAAGTATAGTAATATTAGGGATTTGAAATGGAATAGGTTGTACAGGCAAAGTCACCCTCAAGGGTCTGTTATGGACCTTTGATACCATGAATTAATATAAGTGCACGCCTCCATGAAGGAAGGTTTTAATATCAGAAAAGAAGAAAATAGTAAAATATTTGAGGTTTTTTTTTTTTACACTAATGACATATAAATACAATATTCGAGCAGTCAGCAGAAGTACAACATTCATATTTTCACAGTAAAAATAAAATATCAAGACGCTCAATTTGCAAACCCTAAGTTGCTTGCCTCCAAGAGTCTCAAAGACTGATAGCTAGTTTTTATTTTCTAATATTCGGACCATTTTACCAGTGTCAACAGCACAGTTAACAAATTAAATTCCTAGGCTGTTTGCTTCTTCACTGTTAGCAGTATTATACCGAAGAAACTAGAGGCATGTGCTTCTCATTGACAGCGCCTCTACCGGAAAGAGGTGCTGCTCCTTTCTAGCTTATTGCCTTTGACTATACTGTTCACACTTCACAGCATGTTTTGCGAGGTAGGTTTAACCAATTCTGAGAAATGACATGGAGTAGTCTTCTTAGCTTCTTTTTAATTATCTGATATTAGCTATCTATTAATAAAAAGTTTCTTTATTGGATGCTAGAAAACATCAGCCAGCCTTGTTTATTCTGATTTTTTCATGTTTTGGTTTCTCTGATGAGAATTTTAGCCTCTGCAATTGCTGTCTCTCTCCTTCTCTTTCTCTAACAAAATTTCTTCCTTTATCCAAAGGTACACATTGGATCGTTTTTTGGTTACTTACACATTATGAATATTTTATTCACCTATTCTCATTAATAGTGACTGTTGAAACCAGTTTCCATCCTTTCTATCTGTAAATGTCGATATTTGACATTATTTGATATAGTTAGTATCTTTGCATATTTGGTGTTCTTGCTCTACACCAGTAAATGTTTGGTACTCACCCCTTCATTTTTTGTTTTTTCATATCTTTCTAAATAGAAAGATGATTTATGTCAAGCCTGTGGAGAAAGTGGAGATCTCCTGAGCTGTGAAACTTGCACGTATACTTACCATTCTAGGTGTTTACTTCCACCACTTAAAGGTCCTGTTCCAGACAACTGGAGGTGCCCTGAATGCGTAAGTGTTTATGTTTTTCTCGCCAATACTTACAATACGTTTGTGTTTGAACGATAGCCTAATATTTGTTCTCTTTCTGTTTTGCAGGTTAGCCCGCTTGCTGATATCGATAAGATATTAGATTGTGAGATGCGGCCTTCTGTTGCTGCTGACAGTGATGCCACAAATTTGGGGTCAAAGCAAGTTTTTGTTAAACAATACCTTGTTAAATGGAAGGGACTATCATATTTACACTGCACATGGTAAATTTGTGGTAACTCATCCTTTGCCGTGTTCCACCTCTCCAGTGTCTAATAAACCTTTTTCAATGCTTATTACATACGCTTGTGGCAACTCACCCTCATTTTTGCCGTCAATTTATGTATCACTTTAGTTTTTGGTTTTCAGCAATCGGCATTATTATTATTATTATTATTATTATAATATTATTACTAATGGAAAAAAAGACAGACATTGTCGTGCTTGTCTTTCTACATTTCTTATTGTATTTGTTGTGTACTTTTTCGAATGTTCATATTGTTAGATAAATTGCTAAATATAATAAATCTCATCTAGCAATCAAATAAACTATTATTAAATTATTTCAAAAAGCAAAATTGAGTATTGCCTTTAGTAAATAAGGGTAAAATGGAAAGAAAATTTGGAACTAAAATGTTAGTTATTGAATTAATTGCCTTTATATATATATGTAGTTATACATTAAAATAATATTAATAATAATAATTACTCTTGTTGCTGCTTTTGAATATTGTTTTTTAAAACTTATGTTGTCTGAATCTTTTGATTTTGGGTATTTTTTATTTACCTGCTACATACATTTTTTCTTTCTTTAGGTGCCAGAGAAAGAGTTTCTGAAAGCTTTTAAGAATCATCCTCGTCTAAGGACCAAAGTGAACAACTTCCACCACAAATGGCATCTGTCAATAATTCTGATGACGACTTTGTCGCCATTCGCCCTGAATGGACCACAGTTGATCGAATACTTTCTTGCAGGTTCAATTTTTGTGGGAATTTACTTCCGCCATTTAATATTTTTTTCCTGGGATGCAAAATTTACTAATTGAACTGCTCAATGATGTCATATTATATTGATGAACATGTATTCTAAAATATAGATGACTAAACTAATACATTAGTAGATGTTTGCTTATACTTTCAATAATATATCTTACATTAAAATGGAGTGGTATGATGAAGTATTAAATGATTTTTGAATTGTATGAAATTTGTAGATTTGATCCACTTCATTCAAACTTTCAATTCAAGTGCATATTTGCATTGATAGAATTTTCCTTTTATAAAAATTTATTAAAAGGTGTAAAGACACTAAGACTTGTACCTGTTGTAAGTTATTCCGCTCGTGGTCTCTGTGTATTTCTGGTTCTATCCTAGTCAAGTAGTGGAACATAGTATCATCAGAAAGAAAATTATTCCGGTATAGCTTAAAGTAATGCATTATTGTTTGTTTGCCATGTGATCAGGATGAGAGAACCGTGAAACTGCAATGTCTAACCTAATGGCGTTTGAAAATTTACTTAATTAGTTTGTGCTACCCCCTCCCAAATACAAAATAATGAACATAATACTAATGGTTTTCATGGAATGTGTCGCTTTAATGGTACACAGGGTGATAGTGATGAGAGAGAATATCTGGTGAAGTGGAAAGAGCTTCCATATGATGAATGCTATTGGGAATATGAGTCTGATATTTCTGCATTTCAGCCAGAAATAGAAAGATTCAATAGATTTCGGTCTAGATCGAGCAAACTTTCTTCCAGCAAGCAAAAAAGTAGTGTTAAGGACGATGCTGAATTGAAGAAACAGCAGAAAGAATTTCAACAGTATGAACATAGCCCTGAATTTCTTTCAGGAGGTATTTTTTAATTGATCTATTTTTCTGGCAATATTCTGCTTTATGTTTATCTTTTCAGATTTGGATTATCTAGATTCCCTGATTATTTGTCACGTTGGTGAAGGTTCACTACACCCATATCAGCTTGAAGGCTTGAACTTCTTACGATTCTCTTGGTCCAAGCAAACACACGTTATACTTGCTGATGAAATGGGACTTGGTACTCAGTCTTGTTTCTCACTCTCTTATTCTTTTATCCCTTTTACTGTTCACCTCCCTCTCCCTATGCCCTTAATTTGGAGTTTCTAGAGTAGCATGTCATTGGATCATGATGGCTTTGTTTTACTCCTGCAGGAAAACTATACAAAGTATTGCTTTCTTAGCATCCCTTTATGGAGAGGGTGTCTACCCACATCTGGTGGTTGCTCCACTCTCAACATTGCGTAAACTGGGAACGTGAATTTGCAACATGGGCCCTCAAATGAATGTTGTATGTATACAGGGATTCTCAGTAATATGTCATTTTGGTAGTTAGTCTTTAATTGTATGTTTGTTTTTGCAGGTTATGTATGTTGGATCTTCCCAAGCTCAGAGTGTTATCAGAGAATATGAGTTTTACTTTCCAAAGAAACTGAAGAAGATCAAGAAAAAGAAATCTGGTCATCTATCTAGTGAAAGTAAGCAAGACAGGATTAAGTTCGACGCCCTTTTGACATCATATGAGATGATCAACTTTGACACAGCATCATTAAAACCTATCAAATGGGAGTGCATGGTAAGCTTATAATTACCATTGTATTATTAGAACATGAAATATTAGTTTGCCTGTTGCCTTTATTATTTCTGTTGTCATTTCTGGTTTAGCCACAATGCTGATAGTTTGACATCTACATTTATATATAGATAGTTGACGAAGGTCACCGCCAAAAATAAGGATTCAAAATTGTTTTCTTCATTGAAGCAATATATTACCAGACATCGTGTGCTCTTGACTGGGACTCCTCTTCAGGTCCACTTTCAATTATGTCATATATGGTTTAGTGTGGGATTATGTCCTTTTGTCTATATTTGGTCAATTAAACTGTGTACTGTGTTTTTATTTTGTTATTTTTGCTTGCTGGCTGATTTTTATCTGACAGACTGTATTGAGTTGTGACTACTGACAAGTACTAAGAGTTCCATTTTCAAATTTGGGTCATAAATTTTTTGCAATTGCATCACTGATTTTGAATTGCCCTTGTTTCCTTGAAAAAACCTAAATTGTGTGTATAGGTTTTATAATTTATCCAACATGAGATTTGAGTTAACTTGATTGTCCCATAAATGCTCAGCATAATATTCTTGTTGCTTTGACAGGGATGTTGTCACTCCAATATGTGCATAAATTAATTATGCTATAGTAGTCCTGAACACATGCTGTCATCATTATATTATAGAATAAATCCTCTATTTTGTACCTAAACTAACATATCTTGCCTATTTGGTCCTTAAACTATATGAAAATAATTAGTAGTCCCTACAGTCTTATGAAATCACTCTCATTAGTTGTTAAGGGACTATTTATAAAACTTTGGGCACTAAATAGATTGATTTTATAAACTTTTGGGACTATTTGTTATTTTCACGCACTTTAGGGGCCAAATAGGAGAGATTATGTAAATATATGGACTAAATTGAGGGTTTACTAATGTACTGCATAAGGGTAAATCTATGTTGAGGTGAAGCTCTCAAAAGGTTCAGCCTTTTCATTGTAAAATGCATGTTGAGACTCAGCTTCATCTATTAATTGACAATTAAACTAATTAAAACTGATTTACCTAATTAAGGTAATTGAAACATAATTCCACAACCAGTAACTAAGAGCTCAATTTCTCCATAGAATTTCTCATTAAAAAATATCTTTATTCAGATAAATGACATGAAGATTGAATCCACTTCGTGTGAGTCTCAACTGTGAATTATTGTTTTGTATTTCTGCATGCCTACAGCAACGTGGTGCAGTTTTGCATTTTGAACAATTGGTTTGTTTTAATTCTGGATTTAAAACTGCAGTCTGCATCTAAAAAGATTGGTTATATTTTTTGTTTTAAAAGATTACTATTTAAATTTACATAAGGCGACTTGTCTGTTATATTTTACCTTCTACTACACTTATTTTCAGTTTAAAGCACGGTTATGCGTGTATTGGATTTATGTGTTGGAAGTTGATATGTTCTAATGATATCTTGTCCCATGCATTACAGAACAACTTGATGAACTCTTTATGCTTATGCACTTTCTTGATGCTGGGAAGGTTAGTGTTGGGAATTTACTACAAGATAAACCATGATTTATAGTTATTGAATTTTGCTCATCAAGTTCACAAGTATCTTATGGACTTTATCTTTGACTGCTGGTAGTTTGGAAGTTTAGAGGAGTTCCAAGAAGAATTCAGGATATCAATCAAGAGGAACAGATATCACGGCTTCATAAAATGTTATTCCCGCATCTCTCAAGTAAGTATGCATTTTTGCTTGTCTGGATTATTATTATTTAATCTCAATATTTATAATATACCACTGATCGAGTTGGTTGAAGTTATTTGTTATGACAATTAATATTTCTTTGCTTAAATTATGGTGAGTTAAAATTTGGTTTTCTGCTGGTTTAACAATCAAATTTTGTGATTCTTCATTGTAATTTGTGAAAATTTACCAGAACTTTTAACATTGAGAAGGAAGTCTTTCTTACAAAGAACACATCTAAAACTTTTTTAACGCTCACTTCAAGAGCATACCTTGCACCGCGCTTTTGAGTCAATATTAAGCATGTGACTGGGTGTTTCTGATGCGTGGTTCCTTCTGCAAGACTTGGGATATTATTCAAAGTATTGGTCCTCCTTTCTAAGTGTGTCTAAAGTAATCTTATTCTTGTTGAAGTTTTGGTCTCTGCAATCATTATGGAGAGAAATGGCAGAATCCTTGCAGAAGTTGTAGGTCTTATGCATATAGGATGTTTATCATATCTCAGCCAGAAGAAAAGTGATTCACAGTTGTTGGAATGATCGATATTGGAATTGGTCCATTAATCTCTTCATAATGTTTGTAGGAAGGAATTGTTGTTTAATTGCTAAAGGGCAATTAATATTGTTTGGCTTATTGCTATAAATTGAGTGCTCGGGGTACTGTAAATTTATTTTTGCACTAATGCATATTGGAAAAGGGCTTTCCGAGGCTTGGTTACGAGCAGCTCTAAAAATAAACTATATATGTGACTATTTGTTTATAAAAATGTGTATTGCTGAGTTGTGGAGTAACTTCTAATTTTCTGTAGGAGTGAAGAAAGATGTCATGAAGGAACTTCCTCCTAAAAGGAACTTATCCCATGTTGACTTGAGCAGCAAACAGAAAGAATATTACAAGGCAATTTTGACCCAGAATTATCAGATATTAACTAAACGTGGTGGTGCACAGGCAAGATTCACACTTTAGTGAAATGGTCTTTTTGGTTTATTCTTAATCTTAGCATAAGTCAAGACCCAAAACATCATAGTAGCATTAGTATAATTGTGTTTTATATGTTTTTGAATCAGATTTCTCTTATCAATGTTGTTATGGAACTGCGTAAGCTCTGCTGCCATGCTTACATGTTAGAAGGAGTTGAACCAGATATTGATGATCCAAAAGAAGCACACAAGTAAGCTCTGATATCATTATTTTCAGACTGACATTTTGTGGTTGTTTGTAATCGTAAGAAATGCCGGTTCTCTGCTTAATTGTGTTTTTCCTATTTTTCTTAATACTGGGTTCCTTGCAAGACCTTAGGTCATGGTTCAATTAGTTCATTTGGTTCAACCATCGTGGTGAAACAGAATGACTAATAAATAAATAAGTAAAAAGTATTATATTTTGGGAAAAAGTAAATAAAAAAATCATTTCATATGGTCCAATTCAGTTTAATTACTGGTTTGACCGTGGTTCAGTCTGATTTAACCCGGTTCTAGGCACTTCAACCAGACTGCAGTGCAATTAAGGTTGAACCAACCACCGAGCTGGCCGATCCGGTTTGGTTCTCACAACATTGGTCTGGGGAAAGCTACAAAGTGAGGAGGGGGCAAAACCATTTATGGTTTAGGAGGTGACCGCTTTAGAGGAGAAGAAAAGAGAAGCGGGAGAGACCTTTTTGTTGTCATTCAGAATTTTATGGTGAATGACCAAAGGTCCAAAAAAAGAGGGAACAACTATAACTTGAGGGCATATTTGGGTTTTTACAAGAGCTTCAATATAGCAGCCGCTACTCAAAACCAGACCGCAATGGGGTTTTATGAGCGCCTAGGGGCCAGCCGCTGTGATAGTGGCCGTGACTACAAAGTTGGTTATCATGCTGGATATTGGAAAGCATTATTGTGGTATATTATTGAACACTGTTCCTTTTCTTTTCTATGTGACAGACAGCTGCTGGAAACATCAGGAAGTTGCAATTACTGGACAAGATGATGGTGAAGCTTAAAGAGCAAGGACATAGAGTCCTCATATATTCCCAATTTCAGCACATGCTGGACTTGCTTGAAGATTACTGTTCTTATAAGGTATTCATGCAAGGTTGTTCTGTTTTATTGACCAAATTTCTGAAGTCGACTGTTTCAGTGTGATACTAAAAATATATTCCCTTTTCTTTTGTTGTTTTAAAAATATAGAACTGGCAGTATGAAAGGATAGATGGCAAGGTTGGTGGAGCTGAAAGACAGATACGCATAGATCGCTTTAATGCCAAAAATTCTTCAAGATTTTGCTTTCTTCTTTCTACTAGAGCTGGAGGATTGGGGATAAATCTCGCAACTGCCGACACAGTTATTATATATGATAGGTGAGCCTTTAAATTACTCCCATTGTTTTACTTTTCTGCTTAAAAGAACATTTTGGTGGAAACATATATTAAACATTGGCCATGAAACGGTACCATCTAAAGGTTATTTTTTTTTTGGTTAAAGTATATCTTCAGCTTTCACAATTACTACTCTAATCTTCAATTCAGTTGCATTTTCGACTGGCTATTCAGTATTCAATATTCGTTGCCATTGTTCTATCATATATGACTGGTTTTCGTATGTGAATTTCATTTAGACTTATTTATTGCTCTTGTTTGTGGTTTTGTTTTTTACCTCTATCTGTTATTTTACCTAAGCTCTACTTTTTCCTACTATTAAACTGGCAGAAGGCATATCCTACTTAAGTATGACAAGATTGAGGGCTTTTGTTGGTTAGCTTGTAAGCATGGGGGTTCATCCATGGTTTTAGAAAGTTAGGCAGGGGCTTTGATCAGAGAAACCCATCAATTTGTCTTGGTTTTAGTATTTTCTGTTAGGCACCTAGCCTAACGTTGACCGGAAATATGCAATTGAAAGTCTTGGAATTTAGATTAAAGAAAAGAAAATGGAAGAGAGTAGAATATTATTGGTATGTGTTGAATGGATACAATTGGAGAGATAAGTGGTCCCCAACCCTCCTACTAACCTTGGCCACGACTAAACTTTATGAATTCTAAGATATCTCAGTGGGGTGGAAGCCTTAATATATATAGGCTTCCAATACAAGTGGGATAGAGGGAATAGGCTAACCAATTAATAACTACCCCAACAAATATAACAAACCCTCTAACAACCTAACCAACTCCAACACCCTATAACTAACTCCCAACTAACATAAATAATAGAGTTAAAGTCAACAAACTACCTAACCAACTAATATTACAAAACAACCCTCTAACTAATTAACTCCCTTACAAAATATTCCCACTTACATGGGATTCAATAATACCGCTTCTCGAGAAACAACTTTGTCCTCAAGGTCAGGCTCTAGAGAATCGCCTGTTTTTTAATCAATGGGTCCCGAAAGTTAGGCGCCATGCGTGTCGCTTTCTGGTGGGGTTTGTAGTTTCTTGTTGTTGGACTTGGATTAGTACTTGTAGGAATGAAAAAAAGCCTTCACTTGTGTTTTCTAACACCCATTCAGGCTTCCCAAATCTTCCTCTGGCACATATACAAAACAAAACAACTGTAGGTTGATGAAAATCCTCCAACAATATTCACAAGCAATCTTGAACATAAAGGTCATAGATTTTCCCGATCCCAAGGTATTATTAAATATGATGAATAGAATGACATCACCTCCCATTGGCTAAATGAGAGGGCTCAACCAAATAACACGCACTAACATCCCAAAATAAATGAAATGGAGTTGAGCATGTATCGGGTTCAACCTCATGGACTTCTTGCTTCTTCCCATCTCACTCCTATTCTCACACCCTCACCATTCTCGGAGAGTGCTCAAGTCCTGGCGGTTTTGGTATGAGGTAGTGGATGAACTCCTCCATAACATGCATCTTCCAATGCGCTACCATGCGATCGCTCTTTGATTCCAAATCGATGTCGCTCTTCTATTCTCGATTTAAGCTCTCTGCTCAACCAAGCAAGCAAGAGCATCATCGCTGTTCTCTCTAATTTTCGATCTTGGTCCTTCTCGAGAGAGTTCTTGAATGGCTTGCATCATCTCCGATTCTGCTTGAATCTTCTGGAGCACCAAATCTTCTAATTAAATCTATAGAAAATGATTTCCAATCGGCTTCAAGTTCTCTCGCACCAAAAATAGAACCACGTGATACGCAACACCCTCCAATCTCATGAACGATATTGCAACTTGTGGGATTCAATAGTTTTCGAGCAACAAAGGTCTCTTCGCCTTAGCAAGCCAACCGATAGGATCCGCTCTCGTAAACTCCGCAGATTCTCCCATGGCGTGTAAATCTTTTCAAGAATGAGTTCCTCATCTTTCAATTGTTGTTTATGGTCGTTTTTGATTCCGCCATAGCCCGCCTCGCTGGTGCCACGCTTTCTTCCTCAACATCTTGGAAATACCTACCAAATTCGTTTGAATTTGATAAGGTGTCCTTCACAAACCGCAAGAATTCAACATTTCGATTAAGTTTTTCCAAGAAACGAACCAACCACGAAGCCGCCATCAAGTCCCAAATCCACAAATGACAACCAACTTTCTCCCAGAACCCCGCAGAGGTTCAAGGTATTTACTGATCGATCAACCACCAATATGCATCACCACTACCATCAAATCTTGGCATCCCCATGGTTGTTCTCTAAATCGACTTCTCGACGCCACTAGCGCTTCTTCGATCCAGCAGGTCGGACCAATTTGTTAGGCACCTAGCCTAACATTGACCGGAAATATGCAATTGAAAGCCTTGGAATTTAGATTAAAGAAAAGAAAATGGAAGAGAGTAGAATATTATTGGTATGTGTTGAATGGATACAATTGGAGAGATAAGTGGTCCCCAACCCTCCTACTCACTGGACTCCTACTAACCCTGGCCACGACTAAACTTTATGAATTCTAAGATATCTCAGTGGGGTGGAAGCCTTAATATATATAGGCTTCCAATACAAGGATAGAGGGGAATAGGCTAACCAATTAATAACTACTCCCAACAAATATAACAAACCCCTCTAACAACCTAACCAACTCCAACACCCTATAACTAACTCCCAACTAACATAAATAATAGGAGTTAAAGTCAACAAACTACCTAACCAACTAATATTACAAAACAACCTCTAACTAATTAACTCCCTTACAAAATATTCCCACTTACATAGGGACTAACATTTTCCATGTAAGGTTGGTTTGACTTTTTTTCTTATTTTTAGTGATTGTGGAAAGATGCCATCAAATAAGTACTTCTAAATGACTTCCAGAAAAGAAGTGTAAAGGGGACATGAAGTTCACTTGCACTAGATTTGTATATATTGTGCTGCTTTCACCCTGTTTGTAGATATGAGGTGTAATACGATGTTCTACTAATTGGATAAGGATATTGTGCATGGTATTTACAGAGAATTTTAGATTAGATTCTTGCTTTGCTTGTTCTCATTTTTATTTAGGAGCGATCCAACTGGAAAAAGTGCTAGCTAATTTTTATGTATAAAATTGAAACAGTTATAGCATGTACATTGACATTTTCTACTTTAATTGGTGAGCACCTGGAGAATACACAATAAGTTATTTTCTAGCTCAGATCCTTGCTGTAGCATGATGAAATATACTCGTGAACATCTTAGTTGTTTTGAAGTTAAACAACAGAGGATCCTCATTATAGTCCTTTTTTATGCCGACATTCCATCTGAAACTGCTGTGTCATATGCTTTTATTTCTATGTTATGTTATTTATTTGTTTATCTAATTTATTCCAATTTTTCATTTAATTTATTGATCAAAATGTTATTCTATAGTGATTGGAATCCTCATGCTGATTTACAAGCAATGGCTAGAGCTCATCGACTTGGACAAACTAACAAGGTTTGAGTTTTTCATTGATATGAAGTTGATAATTATTGTTGGCTTTATTGGTTATAATGATTTTATGTTGCAGGTGTTGATTTATAGGCTTGTAACACGGGGAACAATTGAAGAAAGGATGATGCAGATGACCAAGAAGAAAATGGTGTTAGAACACCTTGTTGTAGGGAGGCTAAAGGCTCAAAATATCAACCAGGTAAATAATTACTTTGTAAAGGCTTATGTTGTGAGAATTAGTAAAAGTTAGCAGTTTCATAGTCAAGGCCACATTATTTGAGATTGGTTAGGTGCTATCTTCTTGTCTTCTGTTGCTTCTGTGTGTCTAAAATTGTAGAAACCAGGTGGAGACTGGATAATGACTAGTAGTTTATTATTAGACTCAGGAACATCAGAAATATCTTCATTTATAATGTTTGCTCAGTCACTGTTCACCTTGTTATTTTACCTTGTCAGAATATGGTTAATTTGGTGGTATACTCATACGTATTTGTGGTGGAATATACATATAAATTGATTTTAGTTCTAACTCGATCAAGAAGTATGGATGTCAAGCTCTTTACAGGCAGGGGTTGCCCTCTGTAAAGACTAAAAATGCAGAAAAGTGGAAACAAGATACAAAGGTATTGTGTAGAAGTGCAGAATATTCCATCCCACCCAAACCTTTTCCACCGTACTCAATCCTTTCCTCCCGTTTAATCCTTACTTCTAAGTTCAAACAGATCCCTTCTTTTTCCACACTTATTGCCACAGTTGTAGGCAAGGTTGTTAATGCCCTTTACAGTCCAAATTCCCTTCTCCCCTTTCTGCCCCTTACTCTACTCAAAGTAGTAGTCCTATAAGTAGGGATATCAATGGGCATCCTCTGGGCAGGGTGCTATAATTCCCGTGCCTATACCCACGCTTGAAGAAGTGTTCAGAGTCGCTGTGGGCAGCAACTTTAGCGCCCATATCCATATCCTCTGGGTACCGTAGTTCCCGTGCCTGCACATGTTACCTGCATTTTAACTATGAAAATAGACAAAGAACATAAAGACCATCATAATTCAGTTAGAAAACAATCGTTTTTTTCTTTCAAATCTACTTATTAAATATTAAAAATAGAAGTATTTAGCTAAATAAAAATATCCAAAATATTAGTAGTTAAATGTAATGTTTAATGGACATATCATTTAATTTTTAAAAATGGGATATAGTATTTATTTTTATCCAAACAACTTAGCAGATGTGAAAAATGCCTGAAACCCTTAAAATTGGGACCCACAGACTGGAAGGGGTTCCAAACAAACTAGAAGGAAAACCAAGTCACGTGACATTAGTGGCGTGTGAACGTCACACAACCAGAAGGCAGTGCGTGTAACTCACGTGCTTTGTGGCATGGTAGATCAGCGACTTCTGGTCACGATGATCTTGCGCGTGTCACAGGAAAAGGGTCTGACGGCAGAGTAACGAGAGGTGAACAGTAACTTGTTTTTTTTAACAAAATTAGTAACCTACAAAGCCGGCTTATCTCTTACTAGCGGGTCCGGGCCCGTGTTTCATGTGTTGGTGTATTATTGGGTGGTTATCATTATTAGAAATAGAAATGTGTCAAGGTGTTAGTGGTTGGTTACCATTATATAACTTGTACTTATAGTAAAGGCATTTTTGTCGTAAAAATATGACACCAAAATAGATAGTTATTTTTTGAATCCTTTTATTAATAGTTATAGATAAACCCTTTTTTAGGTCTTATCCCTATGAATGAGGAAATGATAAGGATAAGGATAATAATAATAATAATAATAATAATATCTTAAAAGATACATCAGTGAATTAAAGCACTCCATCCAATCTGCAACTATTGGCTGAACTTCAAGAAACAGGCAGAGGTAAACATCAGGCATTTCTGGTTTGAATGCAGATAACACCCCAATTAAACCCCCTTGAATAGAACAATCGCTTACTCATTAAATTGGAAGCCACTGTATTTAACGATAAAAACATTAGTTTCCTCGTGGTCCAAGTCCAGTGTGTTCTTAGTGTGTCCTTGTGGGCCATTATCTTTACCCCTTCCTGTTTAAAAATCTTATTTATTTTCTATATATTTTTTGAGTCTGCGATAGATATGCCATTTTATTTAAGAGACTGGCATTTTTAAAATATCAAGTCTGATGTGGATTAGGAGTTTCAATTATTTAATGAGAAATTGAACATTCGATTTAATATCCAAGTGAACATAGTATTGTTAAAAGATTTGATGGTAGCTTTTGACTGTCAATATATCTTAGGAAGAGTTGGATGACATCATACGGTACGGATCAAAGGAGTTATTTGCTGATGAGAATGATGAAGCAGGAAAATCCCGCCAAATCCATTATGATGCAGCTGCTATTGATAGGTAATCAAGAGCTTTTCCTCAAACATGACATAGGAATATGGTTGAGAAATTTATTACATGTATATTTCTTCACAATAGATTGCTGGATCGTGATCAAGTTCAACATGAAGTGGCTAGTTTGGAGGATGAAGAAGAAGATGGATTTCTGAAGGCCTTTAAGGTTGATTTATCATATAATCGCGTATATACATTTTTGTGCTCTTAATGTCAATTCAAATATTTTTATCCACATTGGTTTGTGGTGAGTTGAGGCGCCATTAATTTATTCCTGTAATTTATCATGTTATAGCAACAAATATACACAGACTTAACACACATATGCACACATTTGAAGTAAACAAAAGAAATGTGGATCTGGGAAGTACAGCTGGATTGGTTTTTCTTCTGCATAAAAAAGTTCAACTGTCAATTTTACTGTTTGGATAAATTTGGCAATTCATTAGTCATGATTCTTTAACTTCACTATGGATATATGTTAGTTGGTTTCGATTGGGCTCTATGTTGTCGATTGACTGAATGAATTATATGATCTAGGTTGCAAATTTTGCATATGTCGATGAGGCTGAGGCTGAGGCTGCAGCAGAGGAGGAAGCACAAAAAGAGCAATGGAAACTGTGAACAGTTCAGAAAGAGCACATTTCTGGGAGGAGCTGTTAAAAGACAAGTATGAAGAGAATAAAGTTGAGGAGTTTAATGCTCTGGGCAAAGGGAAGCTAAACCGCAAGCTGGTATGTGGTGGTGGTTTTGGCCATTTTCTTATATTAATTTGCAAGAAAAGATTATTGGTTCTTCTTGTTACTTATAAGTTTATGTTAGGTTACATTCAACAGTGTCAATTCATATTTTCTTTACTCCCAATTTTTGCTTATGACCTTATTATGGTATCATGGAACTTGTTCCCTTTCTTTTCCTCTCAATTTATGATATATGCTAATGATTTATATAACTAGATATTGACATTTAGGATTTTATGTGTTGTGGGTAGGAAGTTGTACAACTCCAGTGGTTACTTTTTCCTTTTAGTTTCCTTTTCTGTATTTTTTTATTGTGTGTTTTCATTAAGCTAGAATCTACTGTTTCCTGGCTTCCTAGATGGTTTCTGTTGAGGAGGATGACCTTGCTGGTCTGGAAGATGTGAGCTCTGATGGTGAAGACGACAATTATGAAGCAGAGCTCACTGATGGTGATTCAAATTCCAATGGAACTACTTCTGTTAGAAGACCTTACAGAAAAAAAGCACGTGGTATGTTTCATTATTTAATTAATTTTGATTTCTTTAGTGGACCTAGATTATTTGGCCTTGACTGTGATGTGAACATTTCCCAAAATCTGTTAACAGCTGATAGCATGGAGCCACTCCCTCTGATGGAAGGTGAAGGAAAAGCATTCAGAGTACTTGGTTTTAATCAAAATCAGAGGGCTGCATTTGTGCAAATTTTGATGAGGTTACTTTCTATTTTATCTTTATGTATTAAATTGAAGAAATGTTTGCAGGCAAGGTCTTTGGTTTTTCTCATTTTGTGTTAGTTGTATTACAGGTTTGGGGTTGGTGATTTTGATTGGAAGGAGTTTACTTCCCGCATGAAACAGAAGACTTATGAAGAAATCAAAGAGTATAAACATGATTTTTCTTCAACTGCTACCATATTTGGGCTGTTATATATTTTTTTTTATTTTTTTGGAATTGGAATGTTATATAATTGTTTCGACTTTGTTTTTACCGAAAGGAAGGAGGGATAGGAGTTGATGACAAGAGTGCCGCTGTCCTCATGCATTCTCAACATAAAAAAAAAATAGTAATAAAATTTTGGTTACGTGCTAGGTTAAGAATAAGGATACATTTTTGGACTTGGTAATGTTTATCTTGTGTATACATACTAAACGTTTGCATATGATTTACAATTTTCAACTAGTCCCTTAACGTGGGTGAACTGCATGTGAGGATGTTGTATACTTTTTCTGTTTCAATTTACTTTTTGTTGTTGAAGTATGTCCTTCCAAAAGTTTTGGCCCATAAAAATATATAAATTGGTTAAAACCTGTAAGGAAAATGGTATTATTCCGATGGGAAAATCCTGCACGCTATAACCCTATGGTATTTTTAACATGAACAGGAGTATTATTGACCTTTGTGAAATAACACATCCTTTTTGCCTTTTCGTGTTCCCTATGAGCTGGCTTGATTTTTTTCTTTTCTTTCATTGCGCCTCCGTCTTTTGTTTTTCTGTATTTGGTTTCTCAGTGTTCATGCTTTGTGTCTGGCATATGCGGCATGTGTGCTTATATCAGCCATATGTTTATGCTTGTTATTGGATGTTTATGTACATAATGAAGGCTACATGCTTTGCAAGTCAACCTATTTTAATCCATCGAAATGTTATTAGTAAACTGTTGGTAAAAAACTTTGGCTTTCACAAATGTAAATGGGTAATTATGTTTTACAACAAGCATTACTACCTGGTGTGACATAGTTTTAAATGTTTAGTAATTTTATTACCTGTATATGCATGGTGAGTGAAATTGATATATATGTTTACATATTTTTACAGTTATGGAACCCTTTTCTTGTCCCATATAGCTGAAGATATAACTGATTCTGCTACATTCACAGGTGATAGATCCTTTTCGCTATTATATATCCTCTCATTTTTCCTTTTTTCTTAGATTTTAATTTCCTAATTATTTTTGTTTACAATCAACCTGTAGATGGTGTTCCAAAAGAAGGACTCCGAATCCCAGATGTACTTGTTAGGATTGCAATCCTGCTGTTGATAAGGGATAAAGTAAGCCCTGAATGAATTTTCTGTCTTTTAACTGCTTGTTATTAGTATATTATATCATCCTGCTTCCCTTCTTCGCCTCCTTGTGTCAAATATAAAGGTTTGTGAAAAGTCAAATTAAGGAAACCGATTAAACACATTTCCAGTTTAGGTAAATTAACCTCTCAATAGTTCTCAAAAAAAAATTAACCAATCATTAGGTTTGCAACTTTATATTTTTCTTTTTATGGTCGGTAGGGAGTTGAATATTTGTTTTTGCAGTTGAATTTCCTCTGGCTAATTAATGTCTTTCCTCCTCTTTGGGGATGTGGACTGACAGGTGAGGTCTGCATCAGAACATCCTCAAACTCCACTGTTTTCAGATGACATCTTATTACGTTATCCAGGTTTGAAGGGTGCAAGGATATGGAAGGAGGAGCATGATTTATTTCTGCTATGGGCTGTGTTGAAGTATGTATTTTGATAGATATCTTTGTTCTCTTGATCAATGCTACAAAGAGTATTTTCTAACTCCAGGTTTTTAGCCAGTATTTGTAGTCTTAATTGTTCTAAAATTCCTTCAGTCTAGATATACATATCCATTTTTGTTTTAGCATGTTGATTTTTCAGTCTCCATTATATTCTATATGACTTGGGATGGCCAATTATGGATGTTTGGTAGTTTGTGGACTCTTTTGTTTATATATTATTTTAACACGATTCTTTTATATACAAGGCATGGGTATGGAAGGTGGCAAGCTATTGTTGATGATAAGGATTTGAAGATTCAGGAGGTCATCTGTCAGGAGTTGAATCTTCCTTTATAAATTTACCAGTACCAGGACAAGTAGGCTCTCAGGCACAAAATGGTGCGAACTTGACACATGCAGAAGTACCCAGCAATCAATCCAAGGAAAATGGTGGAGGTGACATAGCAGCTGATGGTGCACAAGGTTCGGGTGATGCAAGGAACCAAGCACAGCTACATCAAGAGTCATCCATGTTATATCATTTTAGAGACATGCAAAGAAGACTTGTTGAGTTTATAAAAAAGAGGGTTCTTCTCTTGGAAAAAGGGCTCAATGCTGAGTACCAGAAAGAATACTTTGTAAGTTTATCAACATATCGTGGTGGAGAAATCTTCAAAATATTTTTTCTCTTTTGAATTCATAGTATTAGTAAGCTCAAAATCAGTGGGAGTGCTATGAACACACTCTCTAACACCCTCTCACAAGTCCCAACACATTCTTTCTTCCTGGTTGAAATTCAAATAAGTCTCACTATTTCGGAATGGGTCCTCTAAATTGTGAGTCCCACATAGGTTTTTGGGACTGATAAAAGTTTCAACCAATAGAAGATAGAGATCATTGTCTAAAGCATTTTAGGTTTTCATGTTTTACTTGCTTTCAAAACTATCTTTTTGCATTCTTTCATTTCTGTATATATTGTTTTTCACTACCACTTTTGTAGGTAGAAACTATGTTAACTTGGTTTCAAATTACTGCCGTCAATTAATATTTTGGGTTCACATCCTTAATCATATCATTGTCCTTTCATCATGTACAGAATTTACCAATGGTACATTGTACAACAATACAAAAGCATGATTTGTCTGTGGCAAGGTTGTATTTGATTAGCTTGTGGACTGACATTTCTCCTCACGAACTTTCTTTGCAGGGTGATCCAAAAGCAAATGAAGTAACAAACGAAGAACTTAAAAGTGAATGCAAGACTACAACTACTCCAAATTATAAAGTAGGGGATACTGATACCCAAATGATTGATCGGCTGCCAGAAGTAGAAACAATAGGTATGATCTAGTGTTCTTCATAGGATATTTTTCTCATAGTTCACACCAGATAATGGAGGAAGTCTTGCATACTCCAACAGTATTTCACCTAGACTATTAGAATATGACATGGTACAGAAATTGAATCTGGGCAGTCATGATTGATGCTACATCAAAATCTGACTGTTGTCAGGTGCAATAATATTCCCCATAGTATGCAAGAACCTCTCCAGATATTATCTCAATGCGTTTTGTATGGTTTTTCCCATATCATTATTATTACAAAAGGAATAATCTTTGGAGACGCTTTCTGACCTTCTTCCATCTGCCACCTGTATACCTTATTGAAAATGGGTTAAGAAAAACCAGAAAACTTACTTGTAAATGGTGCTATTTTTGCAGCTTCAGAAGATATTTCGTTGCTTGTGATAGCGATCCAAATCGATTGGAATTAGTTCGACTTTACAATGAGGTAAAAGTAATTTTTATTATTTATTTTTGTACTCTCTTCATGAGCTGCTGTTTATGAAGGATCACTTCATCATCTTATTCAATAAAAAAAAGAGCTGGTGGTGGAAGAATAAAATTCTACTGAGTACTTGTATCAACAATCTTTCCTCTGTATTGGCAGATGTGCAAGGTAGTTGACGAAAATCCCGCAGACTTAGTTCAAGCATCTTTGGCAAGAGAACCAACGGAGGTCAATGCAGGGAAAAAGTTCCCATCATTTGAAAATATTTGTGAAGATATCAACAGAATTCTAACACCTACAGTAGAACAGCCTATTGCAGAAACGCCAATATCACACAGGTGATGCTTTGGCATCCAAATCACTGCCTATCCTCAAGATGACTGCAAACTTGACTCTTCAGCAGATAATGAGAGTAAAGATATGGCAATAGATTCTGATCCTATAAAAGATGGATGCTCAAATCTTCCAGAGAGAAAGGAAAGTAATACAGAAATGGATGCTGAGTTGAATGAGAACAAACAGAATTCAGATGCTGAGGTCGTTTTATTGGATGACTAAACGTAATATCTAGTTGACAGATATTTGTTGTATCATATTGTTCTCAATCAACATTTTTAACTCGTCATAAGTGTACTAGTAGTAGATTAAAAGCATAAACAGAGTAGTTATTAATCCCATGCAACTGAGTGCACTGGAATAGTTCGTTAGTGTTGGGGTCTTTAAAGAAAATTGAATTGAGTATGATCAATTGTACACTTTAACACGGTAACATTTTAATCTTGACTTCTAATTTTCTATCCGAGTACGAGCAGAGAATTGATGAAATTTAAAAGTTGTGACATGAAAATTTAACTATCCATTGGCCTTTTCTCTGATCAAACAAGCTATTTCAATACAAAACAAAAGGACTGCACACATTACCAACATTCGTGTTACGAAGTAAAATTATATACAAGGCTTAAATATATTTTAGGCTCTTGTAAATAGTGTGTTTTGGTTCCATGCAAAATACAGTTTTTTTTTTATTTGTAGGGGCTTAAATCAAAACACGCTATATTTGCCGGGGTCTAAAACATATTTAAGCCTATATACAATGAAAATTTTGGTGATGTATCTTTTTAAACACATTATTTATGGGTGATTTTAGGTGAAAGAAGAATTAAATCTTTCATCGGGTGAAACACTAAAATCGATCGTTGGATTTTGTTTAAAATGCCATGAATGGTTAAGATTGAATCAACCCATATTAAATCTCAACCATTGATGAATTTTTATACTACATCCAATGGTCAATTTTAGTGTTTCACCGGTGAAAGATTTGATTTGCTCTTTCACCCTAGAAAGACCCATTATTTATCGGTCAACTTTTTTTAAAAAAAAGTTAATATCTTTGTTGCTTAAATTGATTTGTCCTCTAATTGTGTTATATCGAAGAGTGATTAAAATGGTGTGTTGTTATCCTTTCTATAAAAAAACAAGGCAATAATTTTTCGCACTTCTCTAATCATCAATCACACCCCATAATATACGCTTTTGGACAAAAATGCCCCTAGGAATATATAAAATTTCGGAATTACTCGAATGATTGGTATTTTCTATGGATAGGATTTGAATTATTAAAAATTGAGGTAATTCCGCTTCAAATTGTGAACCGGAATTACCTCAATTTTTGTAATTCCTAAATCCTTTTTATCCCTTCCTAATTACCTAGTTTTGAAGGTATTTCAAAAAAAATTTAATTAAAAAGAAATTAAAATTAATTAAAGACGATTTTCGATCACTTAAACGATACAATACATGAAATTGATGAAAAAATAACATAACGCAACAACAAACGAAATAAAAACACGCTACAAACTAGTGAGATGGTGGTTGGAGACGCCGAAGGACCTCAAAGAACGGCCCTTCCGGTTTCGACATACAATTGAATAGGACTCGTGATCCAAATATGTCAAAAGTGTCCATCATGACTCGAACGCCATCGTTGTTCTTCACATCCATGGTGGACCATCGAACACGATTATTATCGCCATAGTCGGTAGCGATAAATGATCCGGTGACTTCTCGCGCTCACCCTCCACCGCACCTTCGTTGTTATTTTTTCTTTCAGAGCTTCAAAGGTGATGTCGCCCTTAAGCCTCGCATAAAATGGGGTTTGGACTTCGAAATAGACACCATTTTTCTGCTTGTGATTGTGCCCGATGGTGAAGGGCATAAGTGAGTGCGTAATCACGAGTATTGTGTATTCGCAGTATCCATGAGAGTGTTGTGTGTGTGAAAGAAGTGAAATGGAAGGTGTATTTATAGGGAAAAATGAAACCCTTGAATGAATTTCCACCGTTGATGAAAAGTGGTCGGCAAAATCTGGTCCCTTTAAAGTGTCGGCAAAATCTAGATCGTTAAAAGTTGTCGGCAAGATCTAGGCCGTTAATTAGTAATGAAATAAAAACATGTTTTATTACTTTAAAAAAATGAGTTTTTAAATATGTTCGTCAATTTTTAGCATGCGTGATTTTTTGTAATTTTTTTAAAAATTACAAACTTGTAGAAAAAGTATAATACTACGATATTGAGGTTAAAAAGACGAAAGTTACAAAATTATTTACGAGCTGTAATTGTACACCAAAGTGGCATAAAAACATGTTTTATTACTTTAAAAAAGAGTTTTTAACTATGTTCGCCGCTTTTAGCATGCGTAATTTTTTGTAATTTTTTTAAAAATTACAAACTTGTAGAAAAAGTATAATACTACGATATTGAGGTTAAAAAAATGAGTTACAAAATTATTTACGAGCTGTAATTGTACACCAAAGTGGCCTAAAAAACAAGTTTTTTAGTGTTAAAAATGACTTTTTTGACACTAGTTTATTATTTCTATCCGTTTCTCGATTTTTTTGACACGTGGACATATTTTTTTTCGACGATTAAATTTCTTTGACACTTGTTTATTATTTCTATCCGTTAATTGATTTTTTTTGACACGTGGACATATTTAAATATTCTACGACTCTTAACGTGTACAAAAAAAGCAACAAATAATAATGTACAATTATATAAACAATCAAGATGTGATATCTACATAATCATATGGTGTCATTGGAACATAATCTGGAACAAAAGAAGACCATAACTGCATGCGTCCAACGTATGGATATTGCCACGATCTAGCTTCATCTGAGACGTATCGACCCCAAACACATAATCATCAAGACCTCTCGTCCAAACACATCTCTCCTCAAGGTGCATGTCATTCCACTGCCTCCAAATCTCCTCATCAGATAGCTTAAGTCACCTCCTTCCGACGCTTTCTTTGATCCGCTCCTCATCCATTGCCTCCAAACTCGCCTCTTCCAATGAGAGTCAATAATGTCCAATGGTATTGGTAGTCCCATTAGGTGTAACCTACCAAGTTCACAAGAACAAGGTAACCCATGAGTAACTTTAATGACACAACCAAAGACACTTTTTCTTATCCGTGCCCACACCATCCATCATGTTATCAAACTCCCTAAGCAATATGATTCAACGCCTCAATAGACACCAAACCGTGTAGATTCTTGTAGAATGGAATGTTGTGTTGGGCATCTATACGGTTGATGCTCTTTTGAAAAGAATCCACAATTTTATTAATTTGTGCATTGATCATCCCATTAATTGACTTCACTTTTTGCATAAATCACCACCACTAGAACCCAATGATCTATTCAATGCCCAATGGGCGCCTCAACCCTATGGCACGTAAGGCAAAAATTAAAACAAAGAAACCACAATCATATACTTAAGGCACATAAGAAAAAAATTGCGTGCACTCTATTAGTCGTGGTATTTCCATAGTGTCTTACTTTATCCATCCACGAGCCACAAAATCTTTCCTTGTGAGGATACAACCATTGCCTGCTCACATATGCAATAAGTTGGGGTATGTCAAGAGACGATTGCTCAAAATCATGCAAAGCCTCACTAAACTCATCATCAAATGTAGCATCAACTACATGATGCCAAAGTGTCATCAATGAATCCACTCTATCTCCCTTCACCAACTTCTTAATTTGAGCATGAACATTTTTGTTGATATGATATCGACAAAGCAAATTCACTACCTCCTAAACACAACCTTGATAGCACTCATCAAAGCCTCTCACCATCAAGTGAGGATAACCTCGAGAAACACAATTCACACGCTCTATTAGAAATGGAAAAATAAAAACAGTTATGTAATGGCAAAACTAAAGTCGCTTAGCATTGACTTACTTCGAGGAAGTGCAATATCACACAAAGATCAAATCTCGTAGGCTCTGCAAAGCACCCACGCAGTAGTCATCATAACGCTCATGAGACAGATATGCAAACGCAACAGAAATGTCAACTCAGTGGAAGTGACACCAACAATCTCCAGCAGAGGCAATGCATACTTGTTGGTCTTAAAGTACATGATCCATAATCAAAACAAATGGGAAACATCCTCAATAACTTAATACTATCGAGGATGTGACCACATGATCTCCTCAACAATATCAAGTACCTTTAAGTCGCTCCTCGCCCAACACAAGTAATGGTTCGCTCGAATCGCTGTCATAAGTCGCGTGATCTCGCCATATTACCTCTCTTTCCTTCCGAATATTGGCGCGCGTTCTATACAACCGAGTAATGTTGCTCAAGTTGTTCATAAATTTGTTCTTTAATGCTTCAAGACTTTTGATGCTTTCACTCCCAAGGACGATGCTCCCAACAATTGATCGCTCGTCCTTGCTAAACTTACCAAATATAGTCGCTCCAAACAAAGTCTTATGAGGCTCATGATTGTGAATCCCATCCACCACTCTCACCATCCAATCGTAATTAGGAGGTAACATTGGTTTAGCTTTCAATCAAAACCTACAACCACATCTTTTCGAACTATTGTGTCTACCAAATTAACACCCAACATCTACTCGATCAGATATGTGCCCTGCCTCTCACAAAACCATAAAGAACCTTGTTCTTTTTCCCTTTCCCATTCTCCGTCGCCTCTCGATCGAACAATAACCACAATGACTCCGCTCGCTTCCCAAAGATCTCTTACCCAACGTGTCATTGCATCACGAGTGGGAAATATCTCGGATGTAGTAAAGGCACCTGCTAAACTGTAATAACCATCTATTTAAAAATAATTAAAATGTTAAAAAAAAAAAAATCTGAAATACCTTTTTAAAAGGTATTTCCTGTTCTATTTTCTAAACCGGAATTACTCTCTCAAAAAGGTATTTCCAAAATAATTTAATTTAAAATACAAAATTTCTAATTACCTTTTTCGAGATAATTCCTGCTCAAAATTGTAAACCTAAATACCAATTTTTCAAGCGCTTAATTAGGAAAAATCACCTCCGAATTTTCGGAAATACCTCTTTTTTGCTAATTCCGAATTTTTTTTTATGTAGGTCCGGTTCGCTTTTTCTTTTAAATGCCAGGGAATTTTAGGCATTTTGGTACTTATGGGGTGTGATAGATGATTAGGGGTACGAAAAATAATACCCAAAAACAATGTTTCACTTGCGGGTTTTTCTGCACATGAATCTATCTGAACATGAACCACTTTGATTTGATAGTTTGATGTCCAAATTTTGCTATAGACGGACAATTCCTTGTCCACCTTTTTAATATCTTGATGTAGTAGTAATTGATAAGCACCATTGCATCTATCTAGAATGTATTAGAGATTTAGCTTCAATATGCATTTGATAAGTCGTAATTGCATCTATATTAGTGATTTAATCTTCAATATGCATTTGATAAGCACGGTAGAAATTTGGATTTTCAACCAACCTTCTCAAAAAAATTGGATTTAGCTTCAATATGCATTTGATAAGTCGTAATTGTCTTTTTTTTTTGGAGATAATTCCTTTGATCAAGATTCATATCCCAAGGTAATTCTACCTCTCATTTCTTTACTCATCAAATCAAATGATTTTCTTTATTGTAGCTAGCAATTAGCATCATCTACTAGATCAATTTGATGATATTAAAATTTTGAAATTTTTCGTTTATGTTGGAACAAGGTTCCAATCTTACACAGAGAGAGAGGGAGAGAGTGTAACTGAATAACAGAAATTTGTTGGAGTGAAGTAAGAATGAAATCTATTATTTGATTCTTCATACATGAGTTATTTATAGTACCTCAATACAAGAGGATTCACACTAACTTAGTTAGTCACCTGAGGTACAAAGTGAAGCAGAAAAAATACAAATGGAACAGTAAAAACAGAATTGAATTACACTTTCAATACACCACCCTAATTCAAATCTCCCAAGTTTCGCATGCCAATCTTCTCCTTCAACTCTGTGAACCTGCTTGCTGCCAGAGACTTGGTCAATAAATCTGCCAATTGATTTGCAGACTTGCAATGCTCAAGAACTAGCTTCTCCTTGTTAACTTGGTCCCTCAAGAAGTGATACTTTGTTTCTATGTGTTTGCTTCGACCATGTAGTGCAGGTGTTTGGCTAGATCAATTGTAGACTTGTTGTCAATTTTCGCCATCACGAGTTGTTATTCAAGTTCAATTCGGGCCAAGAGTTTTCCAAGCCATCAGCTTGGCATGCTCCTCGTGTCACGATATGTACTCACTTTCACATGAAGATAATGCAACTACATTTTGCTTCTTTGAACTCCAAGATATTGGAGCATTACTCAAAGATGAACAAGTAGCCACTTGTACTCTTTCTATTCGATGCATCACCACTCCGGGCCCGAGCCTGTAGCCATGAATTTCTCGTGCATTGTTCTTTGCCATTAGTTGGAAATAAAATTCCCGCATCAATTGTTCCCTTAACATATCTCGTAACGCGTTTAGCACCGCCAAATGAGGTGTTCTGGCTTCTCCATGTATCTACTCACCACCCCACACCGTGAGCTAGATCCGGTCCAGTGTTCACTAAATACCGTAGTGATCCCACTATCCGTTTGTATGCAGTAATCACAACAAAAGCTTCATCACATCGGTTTTTCAACTTCAATCCTACTTCCATTGGAGTTGTAGTACCATTGCATCCACTCATCTTGAACCTTTTCAAGATGTCGCTGGCATACTTCCTTTGGTGAAGGAGTATTCCCATCGCTAGTCCTTGCAAATTCAATGCCCGTAAAATATGTTAACTCACCAAGGTCACTCATCTCAAATTCCTTCATCATCTTGTTCTTAAACTCCTCAATATTTCGGCCATTACTTCCGAAGAATCGCATGTCATCAACGTATAAACATACTATGAGATGAGATTTACCTTTCTTCGATTCGTGTAGACACCATGTTTCGATTCACATTTAACAAATCAGCAATCACGCAAAAAAACCATCTATGCACTTGTTCTGTGCTCGTGGTGCTTGCTTCAAGCCATGAGAGCTTTGTGTAACTTGTACACCTTCTCCTTCCGCCCCGCTAGCTCATAACTGTGTGGTTGACACACATGCACTTCTTCCTCCAAGTGGCCCATTCAAAAAGTCGACTTGACATCAAGTTGGCTCATACTCCAACCTCTCAAGTTAGCTAACCCAACTACCAATCTTATGGTCTCCATTCTTGCACACAGGGCGAATACTTCATTAAAATCTAGGCCTCGGTTTTCGCAAGAAACCCTTTGCAACCAACCTCGCTTTATACTTTGCTACTTCACCACTGGTTTAATCTTGGTCTTAAAGACCCACTTTACCTCAATAGGTTTTTATTTTTCTGCAAAGAGATCAATTCCTGTGTCTTATTCTTCTCAATCGATCTTAATTCTCATCCATGGCAAACTTTCCAATGCTTACTAGACAAAGCAATCGTCTAGACTCACCTGGTTCAAATTCTCGCAGCCAAGGCAATCATCAACAAGTCACCTTCTGCAAAGAATCGCAGATTCGGAAATGTTTCACGCTTTCGAGTCTTCACGCACACTACATTTTTTTGTGGTCTTCTCACTTGAACATCATCATTATCACCTTGTTCAGTTTCTGCATTATCCTGCAATTCAACTAATATTGGTTCACTCTTATTGTTCTCATCTCTCGCTTCCCAATCCCATTCACTATCTCATCTACAATCACACATCTCTCGCGATGATGACCTTCTTCTTCTTCGATCAAACAATCAGATGCACCAGCTTGAATGATATCCAACAAGTATCATTTGTTCACTCGTCATCTAATTTCTTCCTCAATCGCTCGTATATGCCTATAGCATGTAGATCCAAAAATTCTCAAATGTTTCACAGCAGGTTTACTTCCATACCACCTTTCGTAAGGAGTGATATTATGCAGTCTCTTAGTAGGACTTCTGTTCAACAGGTATGTTGCAGTAGCAGTGGCTTCCCCCCAAAAACTGTGAGGCATCTTCTTCTCTTTCAGCATGCTTCTAACCATGTTCAACACCATTCTGCTTTTTTCTCTCCTGTCCCGCTGTGTTGGGGTGTGGCTGGGCTACCACTTCATGTACAATTCCTTCAATTTTGCAAAAATTCTCAAATTCAATGGAGTTATACTCTCCACCCCCATCAGTTCTCAAGCATTTGATCTTCTCATTGCATTGTTTCTCAATCATTTTCTTGAATTCCATGAATGTTTCAAGGACTTCACTCTTCCTTTTCAACAAGTAAGTCCATAGCATCCTTGAGTAATCATCAACAAATGTGACAAAGTATAGATTACCTCCCAAGGTGCTAGTGTCAAAAGGACCACATACATCCGAGTGTATTAGTTCCAACTTCTGAGTAGCTCTAGTAGGCACATGAGATGTGAAGGATTTTCTGGTTTGCTTAGCTTCACAACATCCATCGCATACTTCGTTAGGAATCTGTTATTGATGGCGCCCCTTCACCATGTCCTGCTTTTTCCAATTGATCTAGGCTCCTAAAGTTGAGATGTGCATATCTTTTATGCCACATCCAACTATCTGCAGAAGCTGTAGCTTTCATGCATTCATGCCCCAATGTGTCACCTTCCACCTTGAAAGTCCTGTTTTTGGACAACTGTGATCTCAACACGACTTTGTTCTTGGCATTCAACAACTCAAGCACACTTCCCTTCATTGTTACACAGAGTACCCTTCTCTAGCAATTGTCCAAGACTCAACAAATTGCTTCTTCATACTGTGTACATACAAAGACATCACCGATTACGCTCTTCTTTCCATCACTTCTTACAATTTCAACTTTTCCAATTCCTTCAAATTTGATTGTTCTGCGATCGCAAACTTAATATTTTTCTTCACAGCTTCATCTAACTCACGTAACTGTGCCTTGTTCCTCGTCATGTGATTGGAACAACCGTATCAAGGTACCAATATTCTACAATCCTTCCTTTTTCATCGATTCATGACCATCGTAACAATAGTATCGTGAGTCCGAATCACTACAATCAAAGCAAACCGAGCCTCTCCATCATTCTTTTTCTTCCTAGGCACTCTCTCATTTACACATTCATCAAAGAAAGTGTCCCCATTGTTGACAATTATAACATCGTATATGCTTCTTATTTCCTTTCCTTCTTCCTTTCTTATTTTTCTCAACAATAGCTTGGTTTTATTAGATTCAAAGAGTATCACTATCATCGAGTCATCTATCTTAGGGTTCTTTCCTTTCAAATTTCCTTTCACATTTTTCTTCCAATTCTGCTCATCTTCTTAAATTTTGCTTGTAAGGCTTCCTCAAAAGAGCCTTCACTTTCTCCTTTTCAACTATTCTTTCCTTCAATTTAATTTCATTTGTTTTGAGTGAACCTTGTAGTTCCTCAAGCTTTAATGTTTCTAGGTTTTTCGATTGCTCAATCGCTACTACTACATTATCGAATTTAGGAGTAAGAGATCGTAATACCTTCTCAACCTTCAATTGATCTCGTGATGTTCACCATTGTTGCAAGATCCGATTCGTGAGGAGTTGCCGTGAGTCTCACCGGTACTCGCAACCGCTTCCTTCTCTTCCATTTTGAGATTTTCGTATTGTCGCCGAAGTGTTTGCAGCTTTACTTTCTTTAGACTAGCATCACCGAGTACGCCAACGCCAACGCATCCCGCGCTTCCCTTCGCTGCCTCATACATGCGGCTATCTTCTCAAATACATCACCGTCGACACATTGATGGATCAGGAAGAGTGCTTTACTATCTTTCTTTTGTTGTTCTCGAAGAGCGTCGCCACCGACGGCCACCACGCCGTTACGCACCACTTCAAGAACCTCCTGATAGCGAAACACAACCTTCATTTGGATGATCCACCGATCATAGTTTTTTCCATCGAACAGAGGCAATTTCGCCGGGAATTGTGTCCAGCGAGCATATTTGTTTGCGAGTTTCTTGATCCCGGAAATCTTGTACTCAGAGTCACGGAGAAAGTTGACTACCCAGCGACGGAGTTCCACTGCTTCCACCGTTATTCGCCATTACCGTCACTGGATCGTCTTCAACCTTGCTCTGAGGCCAATTTGTTGGAACAAGGTTCCAATCTTACACAGAGAGAGAGGGAGAGAGTGTAACTGAATAACAGAAATTTGTTGGAGTGAAGTAAGAATGAAATCTATTATTTGATTCTTCATACATGAGTTATTTATAGTACCTCAATACAAGAGGATTCACACTAACTTAGTTAGTCACCTGAGGTACAAAGTGAAGCAGAAAAAATACAAATGGAACAGTAAAAACAGAATTGAATTACACTTTCAATAGTTTAGATGACGATATATGAATTCTTTCTTTCAGATGTAGAACACAGTTAAGCTCCTCGACAAAATCATGTATCGTCAAATTTTCATCCTGAGTATTAAGTCTTAATTTTACTGGAGAATTAATTTCAAATCTATGGTCTAGGATTTTTTTGTCTTATAGGGTCCATTTAAAAAAATAAATGATTTTTTTGTTAAATAATTTAAAGATTAATTTTTAGAGTTTTAAAAAATGAGAAGTTGTTTTATGTTTGTGTAATATACTGAAAATCACTTATTTTAAAAATGATTTTCATTAAAATACTCAAAACAGATTCTCATTTTAAGGATAAAAAATATTTTTTTGAGAAAAGATTTTTCCAAAAAGCTGAAACAAACACAATCGAATTCACTAAAATTGATTTTTTAATAAAAAAAAAGTGATTTTCTCATGAAAAAGTCTGTAACAAACGAGCTCTAATCTCGGTTGGCCGGCTTCTACAAGTCTTCTTTCCAACAAACAAACCCACAACAACTACTGAGCCATATTTTTTCTAGTGTGTATATTCCAAAGCATCTTCAATCTTCAATACTATTACATGCCCTATCCGTCTTTGGCTTCCAATAATCTTTCATCTTGGATTATGTATTTGTTAACAACGGGATCAACATATTTGGCATTCACAACTATAAACACAAGCACATACCAAAGAAGAATTAGATACCAGAAATTGTGCCAAGACCAGAGACAAATAAATTGCAGATCGAGAGGTTTGCCTCTCTGTAATCAGATATAAGCATTTTTGCTCTCACTTTCTAGTTTTGTAAAGGACAATCGAAAGAGTATTGAGCTACTGCATGATGATGGTTCAGAGTATTTAAGTTGGGAAGATGGAAGAAATATTGTATCTCAGTATGTATGTATTCTGTTGTTTATACATAGACAAGTCCCACATCGCTGCTTGACACACGCATAGCTTCACGTCTCACATATAAAATGCAAGCGAAGGCAAGAGCATACGCATACCTTTCTCGGCCTTTTGGCTAAGATCAAGTGTAGGATCTGTTTTATCGGTTTAATATCCGATATGTGCCATCGTTACTTCACACGATATTAAATTACTTTTTTGAAGGGGAGGGTCCATCACAATAGCTTGCTATTGGGATCTTCATGTGTCGCCTATGTTTTGCACTATTGCATGGGCCTGGCGCACCCTACAAACTCAGTCCAAAATCTTGTAACTCCGCGGTCCAATCTTGTGGTACTCTATTAAGTTTGTTCAAAAATGGGTTTTCAACTCGACCTCTCATGTGGCACTCCATTTAAGTTGGTTCAAAAACGGGTTTTCCAAGTAACTCGAACTTTCATAAAGAATCACCACTACTGACTTTAGGGGTGGACATCGGTCGGACATGAACGGATTCGGTCCAAAACTATCCATCCGAGCTTATCCATGGTTGAGACCATAAGACCCACTCTTGCCCAAAGTTTCCTTCGGTTTTTACGGATTCGGTTTCACGGGTTATGCAGTCGGTGAAGGGAGGGTTGGGAGAAAAAGCAAACAGAATATATGTAGAGAAAGAAGATCTGAAGATCAAAAATGGTGAAAAAGCTTGAGGAAGAAGACGACGAAGTCATTCTCTACCTAAATAAACATATATAAAAATTGGTTTATTATTTAATATTATTACTAGTTTTATTGATTTATGTGTGTGGCAGAGACACAAAGTGACACAACATCTCAATTTGTTAAAATTATTTAATATTTACATTTTGGATTTTTTTCTTGTGTATATTCACTCAAAAACCATAATTTTTCTTGTGCGTATATCCATCTTTGAATTCCAATCTTGTATTATTATTGTGGTTGGGCACTCACAACTAATATAAAAGACATAAAGCTAACCACATATCTCATTTTCATTCCTCAATTTGTGCTCATTCAATTACACAAATCATAAATGCTGATTGGATTCTGCTTCATATAGACCTTCCCCCAAGCACATTTCTTCCTCGATCTACTCATGTAATACCACCACAAGAAACTCAATTACATTGGTTATGCTGAAACCAAAACTCAGTTTTCCTATTATGCAAAGATAAACACAATCACATACCAGAGAAGAATCAGAGACCAGAAATTGGGGCCAAGACCAAGACTAGAAAGAGTATTGAGCTCAACTGTAAACAGATATGCATATTTTTGCTCTCACTTTCGGGTTTTGTGAATTGTGATGGTCAATAGAAAGAGTATTGAGCTACTGCATGATAGTATTTCCGATTGAATCTTATCTATATTGGGAGCATGGAAGAAAGTACTGTGTTTTTTGTGAACTCAGTAGGTCTTCTGTTTATACAAAAAATGTCCCACATCGCTTGATGACACCCGCATAGCTTCACGTCTCACATATAAAAAGCAAGCGAAGGGGAGTGAATAAGCATACCTTTCTCGGCCTTTTGGCTAAGATCAAGTGTAGTATCTTTCTGTTTATCGGTTTAATATATCGATATGTGGCCATCTACCACACGATATTAAATTACTTTTTTGAAGGGGAGGATCTATCACAATAGCTTGCTATTGAGATCTTCATGCGTCGCTCATGTTTTGCACTACTGCATGGGCCTGGCGCACCCTACAAACATAGTTCAAAAGTTGGGCTTTTCTTTTCCCACACCCCTCCTACTTATCGAAAACCCCTAAACTTTTTTTTTCTAAAAATGACCTCGCGTGGGACTCTCATGCAGTGCGGTTTAATTGACTGTTCGAACGATGTTGTGCGAATAGGTTCGAACAACTTTGTCTGTGTTAAAGAATTTTTGTTGTTCGAACATCGTTCGAACCTGTTCGAAAGAACTAATACGTGTTAAGTGTTATTGCTGCCTTGAATGACTTTATTCGAACTTGTTCAAAGGAGAGCGTTCGAACATGCGTTCGAATGGTTGCATACGAACGAGTGTTGTGCAGAAACAGAAACTCAATAAAAGTTGTGCAGAAACACAGTTTTGGTCATTTCAAAATATGTCAGTCAAGAGTTATACAACATTGTGTACCAAAATTATAAAACCTAACTTAACATTGACTACCATCACTATCTTTACTTAAATCTACACAAGGAAGGGGATGGGGGTTTGTGATTGTATGAGCAAACACTTCCACTTTTGCATGCGGCTAATAAAAAACGAGTCCCAACCCTTTGCTATGAGTGCCCTATTAGTATTCCACATCAAATCCGGCAAAGGCATTGGACTTCCAGGCTTCATAAAGATCTTCAAAAAGACAACAAAAAACATAATGTTATGTAATGTTTTGGAATGACTACACTGAATCTAAATAGAAGACACTTTACATGTACAAAGTGTTTGTTTTTGGTACCAAAAGGATGTTGAATTGTCGGGGACTTCTGAATGGCGCAACATTGAAGGGAAAAATTGTGTAACAACAATTAGGTGACCAACAAGTCAAGACGACTTTGTACTTGTTACTGATTAGATACCCCATATCCGGTATAGTCATCCAATTATCTTCAACATTGTTCCCATGATGTGACCTTACCAATACCACCATACAGTCGAGTGTAGAAGTCATTGTATTGGTTAAGCTCCTCCATCGATCGATTCCGATCGATCGCCAAGCCTCCTCACCCTTCCAAGAAATGCCGCAATACACCTAATCCACGATACATTATCACCAACCACGTTAACAACTTTTTCAACATAGGGACGCATGTATGCCTGGCATCCCTATTATGTATGTATTAAATACATCCATAATCGCAAGATCAATATCCGTAATAATAGGATCTGCAAAGAGCAAAGAGGTGTTAAAGTAGGAGCTCTTGAAACAAAGAGCAGCAGAGCAGCACACGTAACAATAGGTGTGGGTGTTGGTTTCTTATTTAGTGGAGGAGTAGGATTGTAGAGCACCGCACTTGAGTTCTCTTTTTGCTTAGTGATGGATTAGGTCTTTGGACACGTTGACAAAGTAGGAGTAGGAGTTGAACTGCATTGTATGGGTTTGTAGGCGTGCCCACTCCTACTTTGGGGGAGTAGGTCGCTTACTTAGACCGAGCAAAACATCCACTAGATGAACCACGGGGGAGTCAAATTTGTCATCTACATGCTCCCAAAATGACTTGTCTCGCTTTGTTGAGTAATCAACATTCCCTTTCTTATCTTTTATTGGTGCTCCCTTTGTAATGATCGTATCCGGAGGTGGACACATAGAAGTTGTGTCTGGGAATGCCAATTCACGTGCTTTTGCCTTAATCATAACTCTACCGGCGTGATCGGAGGCCTCAAACCTTCTTACGATAGCTTCAAGTTCAATGTCTACACTCAACTCATCATCCATTACCTCATGCGTATTTTGAAATTCAACCTCCGCCAATGTTGGTGAATCATGCTCAACGGAATTGGAGTGCGATCCATCATAACCCTACAAAAAAGCGACATTGATTTAGTGACAACCCATCAAAACAAGTTGAGTTTCTAGACAAAATAACAAGATGAGTGTACATCATACCTTGAAAGCTCACATGCACATGGTAGTCCGTGTGTAGTCCTGAGTGTGCATCGACATAATGATGGGTTAGTGAAACGGATCCAAATCACTGATCTCACTCAAAATATGGTCTATAGCATTAGATGAAACTAAACCCTTAATTTCATCAAAAATCTTCTTCAAGTGGTGAACTTTCACTCTACTCAAACTATGCTCAAGTGCATTTTAAGGTCGAATGTTGTATCCTAAGCATGGTCCGCATTCCATCCCAAAGACTTGCACAAATCTCCCTACTGCCTCTCGTAATATTTGCTTCAAGTGAGAGTGTGCGACTCAACTCATTGGTGGTAGTGTTGCCAAGGTGCATATGCTTATTTATCCATGCATCAATAAATTTTTCCTTGAAGGGGTCTAGCCGGTGGTCTTCACATACTGTATGAAACTGGGATAAGGTATTGCCAAGTCGTTAAATGACTCCAACTCATAATCATACTCTTCGTAGTCTTCGCATGCACAATGTGATTGAAATGCACCCATAATGTCATTAACAATAGCTTGGTCTTTTCACAATGAGCCTTGCTTTGGCCTCACATTTTTCTTAATATGAAATTGGCACAACAAGTTTGCAGATGTTGGAAATATTCTTTGCGAGCATTCATCATACCGTGTCTCTGTCAAGAAGTATGACTTGTGGAAGTTCATCCTGTTTCCTAAATAAACCCCTCAATTTCTCAAGAACCCATGCAAAGTTATCCATCCTCTCCCAATTGACATACGCAAATGCAACAGAGTAAGTCTTCTCAGTTAAGGTTACACCAACAATCTCAACCAACGGATACCTGTACCGGTTAGTTTTATATGTGGAATCAATCAACAAAACAATTGGGAAGGTGTTTAGAAGCTCAATAGAATCTGGATGGGCCCAAAAGATGTCTTTCACAACCGCATTTCCTTACGCAAGTCGAGTCCAAGAAACATAATTATCGCGTTGCAAATAAAACATCGATTGTTGGAGCTCGATCCCCTACCTCACGCATAGCCGACCGTTGCCTTTGACGACAGTTGTATATTTGTTTCACAACCGTATAGTTATCATCAGGCTTCATCAATTTCAGTTCATTAAGGATCAATTTAGGCCGAATATGATTCCTAGTCATTCTAGCCACTAGTTCCTTCTCTTCTGAAGTTAACCTACCAATGTACGGACGTCCATCATGATAAGTAGCCATACCATGGTTATGAGTTCCATTCATAACCCTCAAAATCCATCCTCCAAACTTCTTAATAAATTTCCCTTTCAATCTGAAGGGACAACAACATTTTCTAGTGTTTGTGCCTTCCTCAACATGTCTTATATGATCCAGCTTTATCACAAATCAATATGCAGTATTGTTTACCTGATCGTCGTCCGGTGTTAGATCTTCCTATAACAATCACCATCCCAAGAGATTTCCCAACCGCACGCACCCAAGTCAGCAGCTCCTCACGAGTAGGAAATAACTGAAATTCAATTACTAAGTGTCAGTTACATAATTTGAATAGTTCGCTAAAATTAAAACAACTAATTCATTCTTACCGTATCAGTTTTGAACGAACTAGTAAAGTCTTGGGATTCGACGACATCAGTTGACATGTCAATCGCGACGATTGACATCTCACCGTGCGACGATTGACATCTCGTTTTGCTAAAGTTGACAACTCAATCGCTCAGATGCACCTCATTTTCATCCATTTAACCAACAAAACTCAAGATGGTAACCTAAGAACTTATCGATTCTTTGTCATACGCATGTTCGAACGGCCTTTATGCAACAGAGTTCGAATGAGGTTGTTCGAACAAAGCAAATTCACATCCCAGTTAACACATGTTCGAACACGTTCATGCGAACATGTTCGAACGCACTCTGCTCGAATCGAAAGCGTTTGCAGGAAAAAATGGCGTAAAAATCAAAACAGAACCAAAATGAAAAAAGTTTGGTAGGGTTATTACCTTGAGCTAGTTGCAAATCTTGGGTAGTTGAATGGGAGTGAATGATGAAGGTGAGAATGGGTGGGTTTTGGAGTGGAGAGAGGGGAGGTTTGGGTTTTGGAGAGGGAGTGTGTTTGTTGTAGGAGAAGAAGAGGAGAGGGTAGATGGGAATTGAATTGTAAGTGGGGTTAGTTTGGTAAATGTGTAGGGTGAGGGGGTGTGTTTTGAGTAGGAGGGGGTGTGGGAAAAGTAAAAGCCCAAAAGTTTCTTAGTTTGGCCCAATAATAGGCATTGGCTGGGAGGGTTATGTAGGGTGACCCGGTCCTCCTTGGTTGATTTACGAGCGAGTTCTTGGGATGTGTCCCTTTCCACAGTTTGTGGTTGTCTTACCACTGACGGTTTGGCTGTTGTCGTTGAAGAACACTCGGGTTCAGAAGGAGGTTATATGAAAATGAGCATTGCCATCGTTGGAGTGGGTTGAGACATGACCAATTGTCATGTTGCTGAGGGGTCGTTGTATCCTGCACCCTTTCTTGGGGAGGTTGGGAAGCTTTGAGACTGTTGCCTTTGGTTCTTATGTTGTGGCTCTCCATTTCGTTGTTTTGGTGCCCTGATTGCGTCTCATCATTCGATTTTTGAACTTTGCTATCAATGGTTTGGGTTGAACATCGATTTCCACCATAGTTATAGTGGAAGCACTGAGCTCCTTTGTTGTGAGACCGTCGAGAAAAGAATATTTACCGGCGACCCCGTGGTAGGGGCCAATGTTCTCGTATATAGAATTTGGGTGGTGCAACTTTAAGGATATAGCCTTACAAATGGAGACCTCCTAAATTACATGAACCAAGAGTCTCTCATACAGCAGTGAAATGAGCTATTTATAATATAAAGAAAGTCATAAGGTGTTCTATACTTCAGGGGACCGACCTCTCATGTCTGCTCTATGCCTATTTCCGAGGTGGTGGAGCATGTAGGATTAACCAATGTTCAGCTGCCACTTTCTCTTCATTTGTCTTCTACGTGGACATGTCCCCGGTCTCACGACGTATGTACGATACCATAGAACGTATAACGCTTGGCAGTATTTATTAACGAATCCTGCCTGTGAGGCGCAACCGAACATGATAATTTTCAAAAATATGGGGGGGTGTGACAAGACATTTGGCACGGCGCCTTACCACTGTACCTAGTTCAATTACGAGGTGTCAGACTTGTGAATCACCAGGAAAAAAATAAGGGCACGCTTTTCTCATTAAGGGTATTTTGGACTTTTCGCACAATTTGGGGGGTGAGGTACGTAGTAGGGGGATTGGGAAAAAGCATAGGCCTTTTTCCAACACTTGCATACGCCGAAAGAGTTCTTTTTTGATATACTATCTAACTAGCATGCTGTGCCTTAACTCGTGTTAGTAGACTTATTTCTTGATAATAACAATTCGTTACTCTCGAAAGAAGCCAATATGGGTTACTCCAATTGCAAAAGTCGCATGTTTCAGGCACAATTGAATACAGCAGGGGCATTAACAAAAAAAAATTTAGGCTTTCAGTACAATCTTAATCACCTGAATTGTCACATTCACATACTAGATCAAAGCTAATTTATATCAATCTCTTAAAAAACAAATAAGTCAGAAATTGAAACTTAAAAAATACCTACTACATACCTTCTAAATTAACTTTATTAGTCAGCACTTAATGAAGAATTCTAAACTCGACTCCGGAAAAAAGTAATCAGGAGAAGCTAAATCCCACAGAAGCAAAACTACTAGAGAACAAAACTGGTTAAAATTAAATACATAGAGAGATTGTATAAAATTCATCGGCAAGGATGATATGATGCTGGATATTGTACCAAAACTGCTTTTACAAAGATATCCCACCAGAGTAACTATCGCAAATGAGGTCTCCACCCAACATTTTCATTTTATCTTGCTCCTGCATTACATGAGCACAGTATTAAATGCATATTAAAGGAAAATAAATATTCGTGACAAGTGCAAGATACAAAACTAAGCAATCAGTAAACACATCAAAGATGCTAAATCACAAGTTAAATAAAACAATAGGCTATATACTTGATGGATAAGCTATTTTACCAATCCAGGGTAGAAAAACATTATGTTTTCACCCCATGTGAAAGTTCCAGGATAGAATCACAACTAACTGTACACTGCAGTCAATGTGTTAAAGAAAGTCATGCAGAAATATATATGGAAAAACCCTCATCATATTCCACAAAAGTTATTACCTGTTCAATCATTGAACTTGCCATGTATTCCAGTGAACCAAAATTATTAGAGAAGCGGCTATGTTGAGACTTTTGCTGGTTTATGAGATTCTCCAGAGGCTGTCTTGATGAGCTGCATGCAGTTAACGCCCCAAATCCATCATCCTTCATTTGTAAGGGATTATTACAAAATCTCATGTCCAAGTTTCTGTGTAAGGTTGAGCTAGTTGTTGTATGGTCTCCTGAAACAACAGCACCATTAACTGGAGTAAGAGAGTTTATTGATCCACCAATAACATTTGAGTAAGTAGCATCCTGATTATGGTCTTCCCACCCTTGAAATGGCACACTTCTGTTAATATACTCAGATGAACTAGTAAAAGTCGCTCCTTGGGAGGGCAAATCTGGCAATGAACAATGGGATTGACTAGCCAGTGAAGTGATGGATTGACCAGCAGAGTAACGTTGCATGGGTAAGGAAGCCAAGTTATCTCTAGGAGGAATGGCTGTCTGTCTAAAACACTCATTTGGAGGGAAAGAATTTGTCGAGATCCCAGATAACTGCACAGCACTTGACCAATTATCATTATACAGACCTTGATCCAGCAAAGAGACAGACAAATCTGAATGTTGAGAGGCTACTGAAGATTGTCTTTCAAATCCTATACCTCCTTGTTTGCCTTGAGGGTGTTTTTCCAACATCAAAGCATTGTTTGAAATACCTAGACTTGGGGGGTAAGAACTAGAGGCGGATACGCTTGATCTTTGATCAGGGAGTTTATTTGAGATAGGAAAAGTTGGTTTTACATCAGCGGTCAGGTTTTGAACAGAAATAACACCCTTACTGTTTTGTAAGTGATCAAACCCTATGGACATTGGCATTCCCTGAAGACCATTCTGATTAAAAGGAGTTATGGTAGACTGGAATTTAAGTTGATCATTCGAGTTGTTTAAATCTTGTGATTGACCCAACTGAAGTACTCTAGAAGAAGGAAATCCATGCACATTCAGACCGGCAGGAGCGTTCAGTCCACTAATTATACCACTAGGTGAAAAGGAATTGAAAGCATTATTGTGAAACTGTCCAGAACCAGTCAATGTTCGCAGATGTCCAATCCCACTCGCAGAACTCATTCGCAAATAGGATTGATCGGCACTCCCTAAGGCTGCCACCATACTAGCTTGTTGGTTTGCCACGCAGCTAATTCTTTTCAGATAAAGTCTATACTTCTGCAGCAATATCATGAACCAGAAACATTCAGTAAAAAAAGATGGTCTGAATCTGAAGTATATTAAATTAAAGCATAAGGAACTAGAAAAATGCCTGGAGATGGCTCGCCACGTTCTCCCTTGTAAGGTTTTCGACATTCATCATATCAAGAATTTTTTTAGGTACAGCCTCTGCCAGCAAAACAACAGTAGCATGAGGCGCATACTAATATTCATTAAAGGAAAACCTCATTACATAGAATAAATTTGAGTGATAATTGAGACATGATACCTATCCCAAGTGGCACCTATCATAAATTGTTCTGAACATTCGGATTGAAAATAAACATCTAAAGAGAAATTCATAAATATTTTGAAAATATAAAATGAGAAATAGAATTTGGTTAAGCTATTGAAGTAATTGATAAAAGTTATAACAATTGCTTTTGTATTAGACAGAGTGAAGAACATACTGTCAATGCCGAGCTGATTAACGGCAGCAACAAACTTGCGGTGCAGCTCCACAGACCAAACAACCCGAGGCTTCTTATGGTTTGATTGGTCGTCATCGTCATGACCATTCTCTTTCTCCTCATCGTCATCTTCATCCTGATCCTTTCTTTTTTTAGTCAGCTTTCCATTTTCACCTGAATTTCCCGTTCCCGGTGATCCTTTTTCATTGCCACTATCAGAAGTAGGTTTGTCTAGGGTTCTGGTTTGGTTTTTCTCCTTAGGATCAAACTTCTTCTTCCTGATTACATGCTGCCAAATGTTCTTTAGCTCCTCCAGTCTCACAGGTTTCAACAGATAATCACAGGCTCCATGAGAGATTCCCTTCATCACCAGCTTCGTATCACCATATGAAGACAACACTGAAATAAAACATTTTATCACAACAGTTCACCAAACAACCATTGAAGCAGCAATACATAGTATAATGAAAGCTTCGCGAAATAAGTTTATTTGCCATCACAGTTTCATATTATAAAAAATCGATCTGAATATTAAATTCCATGGCAGGACTAGGACTATTATTACGAAGTAAAAATAATATGCTTGAATATTGATACAGGAACATTAGAAAACTGATTATTTGAAATTTAAATAACTTAAATATCAAACTTGATTAACAATTATATCAATAATCGACAATGGAAGACAAAATGAAGAAAGGGTACAAACATGAACAGCTGAAAATTACATAGAAGAACCCCACTTACTTATGACAGGAAGGTCCATCTCAAGTCCTACAAGTTCAAGTAGCTTAAATCCATCCATGTCTGGCATATGCACATCACTGATTACCAAGTCAAACTTGTCTTTGTTTTCTCTCAACATACTCAATGCCGTTATTGCTTGATTAGTTGTTGTTACTGCACTCTCACAGCCATAAATAAAATAAATATCATTATGAGAGAGCAAAATATGCATTGCATGTACATACCGAATAGAAAGCGATTGTGAAATCCATGCAATAACGAACCGTAAAGGAGCAAACAGGAGAAGGAACACGAAAAAGAAGAAAGGTAAATTTCAAAATGCACACCGTCCAGCCAGTAAATAAAATTGAAACATGCACAAAACATATCAGAAACTTCTACTAACCCTTAAAGCTACGAAACACCGATTACTGGGTTCCCTTCATGACTTTCACGTATTTTGAATCAGATATATATCCGGTAAAACTATGTATACTTCACATATGCACTTATTGAAATATCCAAGGCCAAGTTTTTATTATCCTTTTAAAAAGATGTTTGGTTCTGATACCAGTGGGATATTTCAATAAAGAGGTTTAATATGACTAGGAGCTTTTGGGTGAACAATTTAATAAAGTGTTCGTTCAATAAGTGTTTATCATAAAAGAACTTATGTATAAGTTGTTTCTACAACCAAAGAGGAAATAAGGATAAACACTTGAGCTATGAAGCACTGACACGGACACGCAAACACCTATTTTAATTTGAAAAATACAAGTAATTGAAGTGTCGGTGTCGTGTCTGACATGATACATGTCGGACACGCACACATCATCAACCAGAAGTGTCGATACAGAGCTCATCATGAGCTCAGAGAATATGTTTCCGTAAGCTAACATGAAAATAAGTTAAAAAGAATTCATTGACATATCATATCATAATCTCTTTTATTTGTATAAACACTTCCAAACAGTTACACAAGTGTTTATTAACGAACGACACTTCTTACAGTTTCTTTGACACGAGAGTCACCACTCTTTTCATCATCTATTCCATGTCCAAGTGCCAATATCAACACAAGGTTGACCGTTTTCTACCCAGTTCCATTTCCCTCAATGAGATTTTCATTTGGGTGCACTCAGAGTATCCCCGGCCTAAAGGGGGAGACTCTTTTTTTTGTTCGGACTATTGCTGGCTATCTACGGAGGGTCTCAACGCTTTCAACGAAAGACTAATCTCCACTCGTGTTTAGGATCAAATTTCGCACCGGTCAACATGAAGTTGTCCACTGCGGGAATCGAACTCGGAAGCACCGCGGTGACCCTCTGTGTCCCAAAGTAGATTAAGCCATTGGGCCAATGGATTTGGTTCTAAAGCCAGAGGCTAATCATTCAAGTTACTAGTATTATTAGGCATAATTAGTCAACTAATAATTTAAGTTATTAGGATTATTAACAACTTAAATTATCAGCTGACTAATTATGCGTAAGGTATCCCATTAAGGAATTGACCAAACAGTCTTCTTTACACATCCAAGATTGGAACCCTTGACCAATAGCTAATGGACTTGGTTCCCCTCAGTTAGATTCACATTCCAAACTAAGTCCAAATGGAACAACATACTAGGAATTAATTTCTAATGATTTATGTTCTTGCTATGAATTTTTGGAAATTGCAATTTTAAATATATATATATATATATATATATATATATATATATATATATATATATATATATAATATTCTGGAGGTAGTTTCGTTGACTGAACAATTGCAACTGATGCGATAAACAAGACATAAACAGTTTAATTAAATCGTCAAAAATATATAAAAAAATATTATAAGAAAAAATTGATAAAATGTAATTATTGATATTGGAATATGATGAGCAAAGGGAAAAAAACAGATTATTGGCAGTGAAGTTGAAATCATCATCCACGAATAAAAACCCCAAATCCGAATCTGACGAGAGAAACAAAAAAAAAACAATAGTAGAAGAAAAGAAAGTAAGCAGACAGTACCGTGATATTGACATCTTCGAAGGAGAGATTCCAAAACGAAGAGGCAAGTAGGGTCATCGTCGACGGCAAGAACACGCATTCCTATAGGAAATCGATCAACACCGGGATCCTCCATTCTCTTAACGCTCTACTCAATAAAAAAACTACAGTACTCACTCACTAATTAAGCGAAACAAACAAACAATCATCAACGAAGAGAAGAAGAGAGAGACTCTTTCGTTGCTGAATTGAAACAACAGTGAAAGGAGAGAAAGAGAGAGATAATAAATAAATAAAAATACAGAGTGGTATGGTTATGGTAATAATAAGAAAGGGAAAGACGAAAAAAAGGGGATTTGGATTGATTTGGTTAATTAATTAAAATAGAAAAGGAGAGAGAAATGTGAATGAATGAATAATTGAAAGGCGAAAAAAGGGGGGTTGGTGTGTGTGTGCGTGTGTAGAGTGGATGGATGGAATCTGTAATAATCCAAAAAGTATTTCGGAGTGGACTGGACCAGACGCTGCTGATGCAACTCAACACTCGCGCGTCATAATTACGCGCGTAAAAGGGAGCACAGCTCGACTATTTCAGTATTTCGTTCAACTTCGTATATTCTTTCCTCCTTTTACTCTCTTTCACACCCCGAATATTACTCTCTTTTTTTTATCAAATCCCGAATATTACTTTTATAATTTACTCTTTGTCAAATATGAAGATCTTTTAGTCTTTCTGATTCCCCTCATTAGTCAATAATAATAATGGTATGGCTTGTGTTTTTGATACCCCCCACCCCATCTCCATAAACCCTCACCCAATTTTAAATCCTCAAAATGTTTTTTGAAAATTAATTTTTTTTTAAAAAATAAATAAATAATATATACCCCTTTGAGTACGTATATACGATGACTATTTTATATCCAATCGTATATACGTATTCAAAGGGGTATATACGATGAGTTTTTTATTTTTTTTAATAATTTGTTTTAATTTTTATTACTAAAAATTTACTAAAAATTCGTTAAATAGTCAAAACTACTCCAAAAAATTATAAAAACACCACTAAAAATCTAACAAAACCAAAATAAGACTATACAATTTTTTTTAGATTTTTTGGAGTCTATGAAAAATTAAAAAAAAAATCATAAAAAATAGTAAACAATGGAATTTGGGATTTTGAGACCGTAGTCCCGTAAGAAGTCTCTTCTACGGGAGTCTTGATTCTTGATTTTTTTCGGATTTAATGGCTGTGGTTTCATTACGATCGGAGTATGTTGCCCGAATACCGATTTTTTAGCCTAAATTATTCGTTCGACGTATAACATCGTCACGTTTTAACGAACTACACACAAAACCTATTTTCAGGACTTAATTAATTTTTATTTGACTTAAAAAAATTAAAAAAATACAATAGGGATCGTATATACACCTGAGGGGGGTATATATACGACCCTATTTTTTCCCATCGTATATACACCCCCCAAGGCGTATATACGATTATGGTGGGGGTGTGCCAATCGTATATATGCCTTGGGGGGTGTATATACGATGGGCAAAAAATAGGGCCGTATATATACCCCCCAGGTGTATATACGATTGGCCAAAAATCTTTTAAAAAAAATATGTTTTCAGAAGGGCATTTTGGGGTTTTCAGTTTGGGTGGAGGTATATGGGGATTGGGTGGGGGTACAAAAAAAAACCCTAATGGTATTTGGACTGTCTTAAAGGGAAAAGGTCGGGTTGCACCAACCCCGCCCAAGTGACATTGGGCTAATAAGCTTGGCCTGCGATTGCCACGGGAGGAGAGGCCTTATCTGTTGTTGGTATTGTATTAGCAATACCTCGGGTGTGAATATCACTTTCATAGCCCAACTCCTACTGTAGTCGCCAATGATCTATAGTACACCTTCTGATGGAGTGAGCTGATGATGTGTCTGGGTTGGTTGAACGCCTTCAGCAGCCCGTCTTGGGCGGTATACCTGCAATTGCACTCAGACGCCCAAGTCAGTGGGGTGAGCAAAGAGCAAGAACTGTAAATGGTTGAGAATTAATTACCTCGTCAATGTCAGACCTCATGGGTTTATATCTTCGCATGCTGAATGGTGCGAGTCGCTCGATCTTAGACGGATCGATCCGGGTCCCTTAGTGGTAGGGTTAAAATGCGCTGGCCACCCTGGAGTGGTTTGGGCTGCGAAATGCCATCTTTGCTGAGTGGGTCTGAGGCCAGGCCCAGTCCAGAACAAAAACAAAAGAAACAAATACGAGTTAAAGCATAATCCAAACCCGTATTAGCCGTTAAAACACGTGGGTCTATGCTGACCCATTTGAGATGAACAAACACGTATACCCTAGCTCAGAAGCTAGGTTTCCTTTTCTCTCTTTCGTTCTTGATTTTTCTTGACTCTCTCTTTTTGCTTCGTTGCTCTGCTAGGGTTCTAACCCTTCATTATTATTTTTGCAGGGTTGATGAAGAATAATTGTTGAAGATACTCACAACGATTGGAGATTAGAACGAAGACTTTAAACGAAGGTATAACGCACAACTCTCTTGTGTCTACTCTCTTCTTCTTTTATGTTTCACTTAAACCCTAATTTGTCTAACTTTTGTTTGCATGCACTGAGAGTGAACACTTGAAGGCCACAAGGAACCACACGAGGTTATGAACAAGTAAAATCACTCTCGAATTTCTTTTCTCTGATCTCACATCTAAAAATAAACCCTAATCTCAATTTCTCTTTTCTTTTGCGAGATTCAACCAATCTTGTTGAAGGAGAGGAAGATCTTAGTAACACAGTGAGCACATGAATTACAAATGGGAAGATAAAAGCTCAAATAGTTTTTGGAATCAAGACAAAAATTATGTATGTCATTTAGATGTGTGCATAGGTATTTATATACATTGTAGTGGGACTGTTAGAGTTTGTTACAACAAACTCAAATTGTAAAACAAACTTTGAACAGTTGTAGGTCTTAACTGATTTGTGTACAATAGCTCTTTTGTTGATTTGTAGTCGTTGTAAACATTACAACATTTAGGGTTCTAAAATTAAACTCTAACATTATCCAAGGTCGCCATGTTGGACTTAAGAGACAGAGCGGGAAAAGAGGTAGCTCCATTGGCGGACCTTAGTTAGGGATCAAGTGGGCCAAGTCATCAGAGGGAGTAGGCGGTCAAGCAAATCAACTCGGAGAATCTTAAAGCAAACGTAGACCTACCTAATGAAGTCGAGTAAACGCGCTGGCATTAGGCTGGTTTTGCAAAGAAAGCAAAGGGCAACACAATGTTACAATGAGTTTTTAATGAGGCACCACCATATTTCGTTTCAATATAACTGCTGCATGTAACTCAAACATAATCTTCATTAGTGAAACTCTCCCTGGCAAGTACTCTTTTCTCCTTCAGAGAATTTTTAGCAAGACATGACCAGTTAGGATTTGCTTTTGTGCGATTATTATTTCAATCATAGTAACGAACTGGAGTCTCCTCGAGATTTTCATGGCCAAATCTCCATGAGATACACCCACTTGACCCCGTTAAGGACAAACCAAGTCTCTGAGGAACGACCAGGGGCGAGTCTCCACGAGACGAACCCGCTTGACCCCGTCAGGAATAAAACAAGCCTCCAAGAGGTGATTAGGGGTCGAGTCTTCGTGAGATGAATCCACTTGACTCCGTCAAAGATAAAACTAGTCCCCGACCCCAAGGGACGATCAAGGTCGAGTCTCCGTGAGATGAGCCTACCTGACCCCGTCAAGGATAGAGCAAGTATCCAAGAGACGATCAAGGTCAAATCTCAATAAGACGAACCTACATGACCTCATCAAGGCTAATTCCAAATCTTTATGAGATATATCCTAGGAAGGTCACATCTCCACGAAATGATATGAAAGAAAAATTTGCAAATCACAATGGAAGACAACGCCCCAAATTCACTAAAGGCCAAGTGAATTCCTAAACACACTTTAAAATTTTGGGTGAAATTAGATAGCGTCAAATTCACTTATATATTTACTCTTGACCAAATGGACCTCTTTGATATTTGAAGCTCCCTTCATAACCCAATAGCTTTGATCATTCCCCTCATAACCCAACTTTTTGATCATAAAAACGTTGCTAATGCTAATCATGTTGCAGTGTAAGGAAGTTCAATATTTATTTTTATCATTTAGTATCTTTTTACGTATCAATTAATAAAAAATAAGAGTAAACTATACTCACCTGTCTTGAGTTTTGGTGAAATAGCACACACACCCCTTCTATTCTGAATTAGATATTGACCTCATGTTGATTTCACACACCTCCCCCTATTATGTAAGAATAGAAATAGCATTTGTGTCTTTCAAATAAAACGTAAGGGTGAAAGTTTTTCAGCAAATTAGGAAGGTTGATGTTAATTTTAAAAATAGAAGAGTATCTATGACATTTATTCATAGGTAGGTGAATGTAATATCTTCTTAAAATAAACAAATAATATTTTCATTTGAAACAAAATTGACTTCAAAAATTTTAATATAAAAGTGTGAATAATTTAAAGTTTGTTTATCTTTATACAATTGCAGTAAGTTTTTTTTAAGATAAGCAAATGTATTAAGAGGCACACAATAGGTACACCAACCCCTTACAACATAAGGTCTTGTTAAAAGCTCTAAATGTCAAAACTCGGTAGGAAAAAGACCTGAAAGAAAAAAAGAGTACCTCGAAAGCATATAATTGTTTAAAGGTGATGTGGCTTTGTGTATTAGTTATGTATAAAACATGCATATATGATGATGATGACGACAACAAACGAAAAATAGTTAAAAATAATAGAATGGAAAGTTGCTTCCTTTTTGAGACATCTTGAAATATCCACGCATTATGCCTCCAAACATATATAGGCCATATGAATTAGTTTAATGTTATTTAAAGAACCTTCATCGTTGGCCGCCAGCTAATCTCAAAAGAGGCTTCAATTTTGCATGTTAACCTCTAGTTTATACAATAACCATATCTTTAAGATTCATTATTGGCATCAAATCTTGGGTTGCTTTCTAAGCACATGATTTCCTCTTGGCCAAGTCAATTTTTTCGAATTTATTTGTTAAATTATTCTTTGTTTATGGGATTTGTTAGGAGCATGACAATATAGTACAGCGTAGTTTGCTTATATCTAATCTCGCTTCAAAAAAAAGTATCTAATCTATCTAATATTTATTTATTTATTTATACAAACAAATAACTTAAAAAATTATAATTTTAGATATCTTATTTATTTGACACATCACCACTTTTATTTTATTTATCATTTTTTAATTTTACTTTCTCTTCATTTCTCACTCACTCTCTTCAATCTCAATTTCTCAATATTTTCTACTTCTTACACGTCTATTATTAGTGGTCTCACACTCTTTATTTAAAAATATTTTTTTTCCCAATTTTTTTTAATTCACTATATAATCTAATATATTTAAATTAATATTAAATAATCTACAATTTACTCCTATTTACTATCTAACCTAATATCTATTTATACAAACAAACAACACTTAATCTATTTACACAAACAAACCACATTTAAATTACTCAAACAAGCATCCTTATTTCTTAGAATGTGGTTAAGGCCTAACTCAACCCCACAAAACCGACTTGTAAGGGAAGGGATGTCTCCCACTTATAAGCTCTTTAGAGACCATATCTCTAGTCAATTATGTGAGACTTGAGTTTTTCCCAATACACTCCCTCACGCCCAACACTATTAGGTTTGGTGCGTGGATAATAATGATGGGTGGCCCGAATTAAGGATCTAGGATAGGCTCTGATACCATCTTTAATGTGGTTAAGGCCTAACTCAACCCCACAAAACCGGCTTATAAGGTGAGGGATGCCTCCCACTTATAAGCTCTTTAGAGACCAAATCTCTAGTCAATGTGGGACTTGGGGTTTTCCCAATACTATTTATTTGACAATTTATCTGACTAATGAACACATTGTAATTTGCTATCATACTTTTATCAAATTTCTTCTCTCAATGGATTTTCTTCTCACTCCCACTTTTTTCCAACTTTCTCTTACTTTTTTTTCAAAGCTCAAAATTCAAATTAAACTCCGCAACTTTCTTTACCCACTATCTACTAATCTAATATCTATTTATACAAACAAGCGATAATTAAATTACTTAGACAAGTTTCCCTATTTATTTGACAACTCATCTAACTAAATGCAACATTGTAATTTACTATTACGTTCTTTTTCAAATTTCTTCTCCCAATGCACTTTCTTCTCACTTCCATTTTTTTTAACTTTCCCCTCTCTTTTTTTCTTCAAATTTTGAAATTCAAATCAAATCAAATTTACTAATAAACTAAAATAATCAATCTAAACTACGAGATAACTGCACTAATATATAAAAACACGGGATAACTTCACTGATATATAAAAAACACGATATTAATATATCAAAAAAAAGGAAAACTCAATGACTATATCAACTACTGATTAATATTTAAAACACGGGATAACTGTACTGATATATAAAAAACACGGGATAACTATACTGATATATAAAAGAACACGGGATAACTGCACTGATATATTTGATAATCTACTATCTATCTTTTACTATCTACTATAATGTACTAATCAACTAAAATAATCAATTGAAAAAATGAGATAACTGCTCTGATATATAAAAAACATGGGATAACTATACTAATATGTAAAAGAAAAAAACACGAGATAACTGTAATGATATGTATAAAAACACGGGATAACTGCACTAATATATAAAAAACATTTCATAGAAATATTTGATAATCTGCCATTTATCCGTTACTGTTTACTATAATATATTAATCACTAAAAATAATCAATTGAAACTATAAGATAACTTCAATGATATATTAAAAAACACGTGATAACTTTATTGAAATATAAAAAAAAACACGGGATAATTGCAATGATGTATGTAAAAATACGATAAACTGCACTGATATATAAAAAAAACACGGGATAACAACACTGACACTAATATATAAAAGAACACATGATAAATGCACAGATTATTTTTAAATAATACTTTTACATTTTTAGATTTTAATATTTATCTAATTTTTTATTTGAGACTTATTTTTTAACTACTTTAAATTTGTCTTTTTTTCACGAGGTGTTGTCCGACTATTTAAATTATGTCTAAGTTCGTTCAAGAAAAAATATAGCAGCACCCGTGCGTATGCATGTATATGCTACTAGTTAATGACTATGTATGCTCAAGTTTTGTTTATTGAATTATACTGTTTCCTGTGAGACACAATGTACGTAGACAAAGCAAAATGAACTCAAGCTGGAATTGGATAATGATTATTGAAATTATGTATCCATGGTGATAGCATACTTGATATGTACCATAACAAACTACCTTCTTCCCTTGTAATGCTGACACATTCGTTAAATTAAATTCAATAGATCTAGATACAGTGATCAATAGCCCATATCTTAAGCATTGCATTTTGCAAGTCAAGCTAATCGACTATTTCAGGCCGACTTGCAGATACCCAATTTGCATCGGGCCTGGGCCAATGTATAGATTGTACATGTTTAGCCCAGCCCAGCCAGCTGGCCTAATAGCCTAGTGCTTTGGGAGGGGTTGGGCTAAAAAAAAGTCCCCAAAAGAATCGGCGTTTACTTTTCCCACACCCCCTCCTACTCTTTCACACCCCTTAACAAATTTTATTCTAAAAATAACCTCGCGTGAAACGCTGTGAGGACGTGTTTAAAGACTGTTCGAACGACATTGTTCGAACACGTTCGAATGACCTCGTTCGAACAGGTGAAATTACACACAAAAGAGTGTGAAGTCAATATTTAACACACTCGAACGATGTCGTTCGAACGGGTTCGAACAAGGGCATGCGAACCTGTTTGCATGACCTCATGCTAACAAGTGAAAAACGCCCAAAGAGAGTGTGAAGTCAAAATTTAACACACTCGAACGATGTCATTCGAACCTGTTCGAAGGCCCGTGTTCGAACAGGTGAAATTTCGTGAAAAAAAGAGGTTTTGGCTGGCCTTTTGGTCTTTTCACACCCTTGTGGGGTGTGTTTTGAGTAGGAGGGTGTGTGGGAAAAGCAATAGCCCTTAGACGACAGGGCACTAACCGAGCCTGTATCAAAGGTTGGTGCCCCAATGGCGTTTACTTTTCCCACGCCCCTCCTACTCTTTCACACCCCTTAACAAATTTTATTCCAAAAATAACCTCGCGTGAAACGCTGTGAGGACGTATTTAAAGACTGTTCGAACACGTTCGAATGACCTCGTTCGAACAGGTGAAATTACGCACAAAATGGTGTGAAGTCAATATTTAACACACTTGAACGATGTCAATCGAACGGGTTCGAACAAGGTCATGCGAACAGGTGAAAAACGCCCAAAGAGAGTGTGAAGTCAAAATTTAACACACTCGAACGATGTCATTCGAACCTGTTCGAAGGCCCGTGTTCGAACAGGTGAAATTTCGTGAAAAAAAAGAGGTTTTGGCTAGCCTTTTGGTTTTTTCACACCCTTGTGGGGTGTGTTTTGAGTAGGAGGGGGTGTGGGAAAAGCAATAGCCAAAGAATCAGGTCATTATGGCCCATGGGGCAATTTGGGCCCACTTTTTTTGTTTTCTGAACATATTTTCAGTTTACGTTTGTTAAAAAGTGGACTAGGCCGACCCACTAGCCTAGTTTTAGATTGCGTTGGACTAAAAAAAACACAATTCAATAGATAATTGGGCTAGCTCGACCCAGACCACTTTTGCACTTTGGCGCATTGGGCCGAGCTAGGTCGGATCGGCCGCCCAACTTGAAAGCTCTAATAGATTGGATCGAAATAATTAATGTTAGGGAATAACTAAAAATGCTCTTCATTTGTAGAATACTTGTGCGTATGACCCGTTTGATGCACGGGTATACAATATATTATTAAATTCTCTAATTGTTACGTTTTTATATTTTGATATTAAAAAAATATAATATAAAGAATACAAACATAAAAGTGAGCATATTTTAATATTTTATTAATAACTTTAATTAGAAATACATATGAAAAACTAAAAAAATCAGTTACTAATAAGTATAATATCTACTTATATTAAAGATACTTATGTAATGTACTTAGGGCGAGAAGCATAGTCTCCGTCCCCATCCCTAAATTGATCGTGGAGAGAGTCTCTTCCCCGGCTCCATCCCCAAAGTACATTAGTTTAAATGATTTGAATCAAACTTTTTAGGTGTCCCTTAGCTCAGCGTGTGTATAAGATCAATCTATGGAATGAAGGCTTTTTTGAAGCCTCATTCCATGTGTCGTCACAGAAAAATACATGCAATTGTTCAAATTGTCATGTAAACAAAACATAAAGATGACATGTCCTTCTCATTAATTTACTTGGTGCATTTTTTTTTGCTTACAAAACAATTTTTATTTGGTGCATTTACTATTACAATTCAAATGAAAATTCGTTACAGCTGAACATTTCCTCCTTAAATACAATCACGTTCATTTACTATTAAGGATAATTTATTAACTTTCTGTTTGATTGCTTTGTTAAAACAAATTCTACTTTTACTGCAAATGAGTGTTGGCTCAGTTGGTAAGGAGGTGACTCATTTCAAGGGTGTCGATTCAACAACCACGCCGATGTGAGGGGACTCTATAGTGGGTGATCTGTAAGTACCTCACTTAGCGTTCAAAGAGTCGTAAGGTCTGTCCTGACCCTAGTAAACCCTTGGAGCCCAACTCATCTAATTTTTTTAACCAAAAAGAAAAATCTACTTTGAATCGGCATTAGACTTAGGGATATCAATGGGTCTGCTCCCCGTCCTTACCTCCCAAACTTTCCCCGTCCCCTGTCCTCGTCTCAATGAATCCCGCAGTGACCCCAAACATCTTTTAAAATTTATAAAACATATAAATTAAAATCTAATGTAATAAATATGAAAGTTTGACGAAAAAATTGTGGTTTAATAATAAAAGTATAAAAGTTTGTCTTCTTTTTATATTTTGATATTAAGAAAATATAAAATAAAGAATTAAAACATAAAAGTGAGCATTTTTTATATTTCATTAGTAATTTTAATGAGAAATAATATGAAAAGACAAAAAAATCACTTACTAATAATATAATGGGGTCATCGGCAATATCACACTGCATTCATATTAGTCATTATCCCTACACCAAATGAAAAAGGTAAAGTCCTCATGTCACAAAAAATACTTTTGCATTTCATGGTGAAATTCTAAATCTGTTTATAATGGGGTCATCGACAACATCACAATGCGTGAAGACAATCATTTATTCTTTTAATAAGATTGAAAACAAATCTCCAAAAAAAAAGTTTTGAAGCTAAACTCCAAAATACTTAATTAATGCACATCAGCAATAATAAAGATCCTCATGTAACTGCAATTCACAAATCATACTGTGAAAATTCAAAATTTGAATTCCTTGCTTAGAAATTAAACAAATTGAACGTAAATTCTTCTTCAAAAGAATGAGAAAATACCGCAAAAGTGCAAAGCTACTTCTGGTGCTCCTTTCCCCATCCAATGTTGAAATATACTTTTCCAAACAATTTGAGAAAACACAAGTTTGTTTCCTTCTCTCTTGCAAACACAATTAATGAATACAATTAAAATACCTACAGTGAGGCAAGGTCGCTGTTAACATGATGTCATGTGATTTTGGTCACAGACATGTAAGCAATTGAAATCATGGAGGTAATTGTTCTTGCAAACATTCAATACAATAAAGTTAATATCATGATGTAGGAGCCAAAAACAAAAATATGTGCCCACATGAAAATCGCAAGGAGCTATAGTCTTGAGATTGCATATTCAAACCGAACACATACAAAAATCAAAAAAATAAAAAATTAGACCACAATAGAAAAATAGAAAATGAAGCCTCGAGGTCTACATATTAGTCATACGATGTTTGTTTGGGTTTGTGCTTCTAACCATAAAGGGTTGATTCTTTGATGTGTTTTTGAGCTGAACTACACAACCTGGAAATGCAAAAAATACACAGCCCTTGAACAACAATTAAATAGGAATAGAAATTGGCCACTTACCAGTGCTTTATTATTTTCCCAAAGACTCAAAATTTGGAAGCGATAAAATATCGGACGCAGAGTAGATCTGAAAAGCGAAGACACCAACAGAGGGGTACACAAATAAATCTCGAAGAATAACACTAAAAACGACTCAATCAAACTTGTAAACACCCTTTTGACAAAATTCAGAATAGATACAATTCTAAAGTATTCAGAAACTAACAAAGGGAAACAATACGCCTTAATCGAAAGAACAATCAAAAAGAAAAATGCTAGGGAATTAATTTCGAAAGAACAATCAAAAAGAAAAGTGGACTAGGCCGACCCACTAGCCCAGTTTTTAGATTGCGTTGGACTAAAAAAAACACAACTCAATAGATAATTGGCCAAATTTCGACCTGCACCACTTTTGCACTTTGGCGCATTGGGCAAGCTTAGGTCGGATCGGCGCGCCAACTTGAAAGCTCTAATAGATTGGATCGAAATAATTAATGTTAGGGAATAACTAAAAATGCTCTTCATTTGTAGAATATGGTTTATTCAAAAACGTCTATAAATACACTATCTAATGAAAAAATGATATACCTTCGTATACACAAGTTTTTTAAGAGACCAGTGTTTTTAGCAAATTCCTCAATCGTTAAAACTTAAATCACCACTATTTATCAAAAAAAAAAAACTTAAATCACTGTTTCACGAGAAAACGCACATTACTTTAACAAGTAAATATGAGCATACTCCTATTATGTATTTAAGGTTTTTGGCGAGGTCAATCAATTTGTTTATAGTGAATTGTAAGTATTCGGCACGATCAACTTTTATTGTTTTTTTTTTACTTGTTTTTACTTTTGAGTGTTTTTTGAAATGTTACTTGAAGTAATTTATTTTTAAGCAATAATTGTATCGATGGGAGCACTAGGGGTGCACCAATCTCATATACAAAAATGGAAGGGGGATCACCTCCTTAAAACCTCCCTGAGCCAAAATCTATTGGGAAAAAGTGTTTGAGCTAATAGTTTATAGCGTTTCATTTTTTTCTTCTTCTCATTTTACCTTTGTTACTCTAATTAAGCTCATGATTTATACTCCACTAAATGAATATTTTCTCTTATTTTTAAACATCTGTCTATTTATGTTATTTTATGTTTATAAACTAGTTCAACCGTTAACTTTACCAAATATTTTAAATTCAATCCACTAATTTTTCTTTTATCAACTCATCCATTATAAATTAGTCTATCCACTATTCACTAATTTATCCATTATTCGATATTTTTTTACCAAATATACAAAACCTAAGTGTTCACCTAGCCACTAAACATAAGGAGGATAATAACAATGACATCTTTTTATTTATGGGGTGAAGTACTCTAGTGTATATTTTAAGTAGTTAATTAAGTATCCAAAAATAATTATGATATGTTATCATTGTAACAAAATAATTACTATTATGTTATAGGCTAATAGACCCCCTCAATTTTGCAATACAGGCTGTTTTGGGGTTGTTACTGTTAGGACCTACCAAGAAAACTAAAATGTTTTGTTATTTTTGGTGAAGTTATTTGTCATGTTTTAATAATACCCTTAACTATATTTTGATTACTACTCTTTTATTCTTCTTAATTATCTCACTGCAATAAATAGTTGAAAGTATTATTGGCGAAACAATAATATTGCTTTGAATTTTGAAAAAGACAAGTAAGACAAAACAAAATTATTTTTAAAAATTGATATGTATCGATAAATATATGAATTTGGGGGAGAATTCCAACTGCATCGGCCGCCAGATTTTTGAGGAAAGTGAAGAGCCACAAGTGCCACTTGTCACTCATTTTCCAACAAGCCAACGCGCCAATAATTCCAACCTACCGGGCAATCTTCTCATTTTGTATCAACCCACCAGATTTTGAGGCGCTCAACCAATCACTAGATTTTACGTCACCCCAAGAAAATAATCGGCGATTGGTAATTTTGAAAATGGTAAATTGGTAATTTTGATAGTGATTGTTTTGATTATAGTTATAGTTGATAGTTGATGATTGGCAGTTGACATCCACTACTTAAATCACTACTTTACATCGTAAACAAACTATTTAATGAAAATACTCATTACTAAAATATCTATTTTATTGCTATAATTTCATTATTTTTGATTCTCTACAGTTAACGTTACATATTGTCGAAATAATACTTTTTTATATTTTGTTTTCGCCTTTAATTTTTAATAAATGAATATTATTTTGAGTCAAGATGAGAAAACATTAAATACTTTCGGAATACAATGTTATAAATTAAATGTTGACTTAACTGTAGTTTTAGTCCCACTATTTTATTGGATCTACAATTTTAGTTCCCCTATTTTCTTTGCAATTTTGATCTCCTAATTTAATCAAACCCACAATTTTAGTCCCTCCATTTTTTATCGCAATTTTGGTCCTCTAATTTTATCAAATCCGCAATTTCAGTTCCCTCGTTAAACTGGCATTCGACTTTTGACAAAAATGCTGATGTGAGAGTAAGGTGGTGACATGACACATGCGTGCCGTTCAATTCTTAATATATGATTTTAAAATTTATGTTCCAAAATTATTTTTAACTCAAAAATATTATCGACGACAATCTATGACTTCGAAGAACCGGAGTTTCTCAATACTTTGTTTGGTGTCCAACTTGGTACACCATAATCATATGCCTATTACAAGTCCTTGGTGGACTATGGTGAATCGTCAAATCCTAACCAAGCTAATGCTAGTTCATCAACGTGGCACCAGATGAACAACCACGTGCCACTTCCCCCAACGACAAACACATTCGAGTTCCACACCGTCCATGTCGTAATCACCGACCACCACAGTGTGGGATTGAGCACTACTAATTTAAGTGTGCAACAATTGTAATCATCTACATTAATTTAAGTGTCCAAATTAATTATATATTCTACTCCCTCCGTTCCTAAACTTTGGTCCTTTTAGGATATCTTTTTTGTTCCAAAACTTTGGTCTTTTTGAGATACCAATGTACAATTTACCTAATTTTTTCAAGTTTACCATTTATCAATTAATTGCCACTATTTACAATATGAACTCATTTGTATTCACAAGTTAGTGGGTATTAATGCTACAAAAGGGTACTTTAGTCTTTAGGTATTACAAATTTAAGATTTCTTAATTTGTGTGAAACACTCTAAAATGATCGAAGTTTAGGAATGAATGGAGTAACTTTTAAAATTTATTACAATTGAGGAACGCCCTCAATTGTAATCATCTACATTGATTTATTTATTTTAAAAAAAAAAAACACTAGTTGAGAAGTTGGGATAGAGGAGGTGATTTGTTTACAGAAAAAAAAAAGAAAACGTATTGAGGGACGGGGTGGGGTGATTTCTCAACAGGTAAAAAATTGAGTGGAGAAATCTTAAAGGGTACTCCTTCCGTATCATATTAACTGTCATGTTTAAAATGTTTATTTGTCTCAAATTAATTGTCACATTAGAATCTCAATACAACATTTATTATTATTTTCTAACAATACGCTTATTTTATAATATCAATAACTGTGTCATTGATTCAATCAATAAAAGTGTAAGAGTATTTTAGTCCTACCACAATTTTTTACCATAAAAATTAGCATAACCAATCATTTTCTTAATATTCGCGCATAACATTAAATATTAATATTAGACGGATGAAGTATTTTTTATTAGACGGATGAAGTATTTTTTTGGGTGCCACAATGTTTTTTTTTTTGCCTCATTCCAGTTCCACGCCACGGTATTAAAATAAAGGGTTTTTTTTTTTGGAACCCCCACCCATTCCCCTAACACCCCCATCCAAATTGAAATCCCCAAAATGCCCTTTGTAATCTATTTTTTTTTTTAAAGACGCATCAGATATATATGTCATTTGGGACATATATCGACGATAGTAGTGAATTAACGATCGTATATATGCCACGAAGAAGTATATACGATTGGTGGTGTAACCACCAATCGTATATACTTCTTCAGGCATATATACGATGATGCGTTCAATCCATCCATCGATATATGTCCCAAATGACATATATATACGATGCGTCTTAAATTTTTTTTTAAATTGTAAAAAAATTTAACGGTCATGATTTCGCTTTCAAAGTTGATCTACGATACTTCTTCCTCACTCGCTCATTCTAATATGGGGTTTGTTGATCATCGGGCATCATCTTGAAAGATGATGGTATAAGTTTCGATGGGAGAGATGTTGTTTCGTGTAGGTTAAAACACGATATATCATTTTCTCGCTCTTAGCGAAAAACTATCGCAGATGGTTCAACCGCAGAACGCAGCGAACATGAGATAATTCGTATTGTTTATCGGAAACCGAAACGACTAGTGGAGGTATTTATTGGTCTACCATGGATGTCAACAATGAGGATGACGTCCGAGACATGATGTCCATTCATATAACAATTAAATGGAGGAGTTACATTCATTTGTACGTCGAAACCGGAAGGGACCGTCGTGAGATCCTTCGTCGATTAACTCCACCATTTCGATGAGTTTCTATTGTATTTTCATTTTATCCGTCTATTTTTATTCAAGTTGTTTATGTTTTATCGCCAGTGTAACTTTGTTTTATCGAATCAATGAAATCAAAAATTCATGGAAACTCGTAAAATAAATAAAACATCCAAAAAAAGTTAATAATATAATAAAGTGCCAAAATAATATCAAATACATCAAAAACAAATAAAAATCCCTAACGGCGCCCACCTCGTCCTCGCCCCGTCGCCTAAGCTCCCCAACCACGTCATCCGGTCTTCGCCATCCCCACCATCCTATGGAGTGTCCGATACACCGGACGCCATGCGCGACGTCGCTGGCCACGAATCCCTCTCTACAAGCCCTCACAAGCTCCCTAATCCGGGCCATGATCGTCGTAGCGTATCTCGGGGAGGTGTCCGGTCGAGCTCTCAGGTGATGGTGGTGATGGTGGAGCCAGTAATAGTCTGGGGATAGAAGCCCGAACGCACCACTCTAAGTAGTTACATACACCGATCCGGCCTCCGAGCAACCCGAGTAGGCGCAGGATGTCCTCCACATGATGCCATGAAGTGGGACGATCCCAAACACGCAATCGTATGACTCGGGACGGCCACTAAGAGAGGTCACGTGGGATGATCTGCGTGTACCCAAACCGACGCAGACACCCATCGTGCATGTACGGAACTCGAAGTCACCGGTGATGAAGCCTCTGTAGAGGAGATCTCGCTCAAAGCGGTCTACCACCACTGTCCTCCTCAAATGGTCGCCAAGCAGACATCCTCCGCCTCACTCATCAATCATCCTCCCGTAGTGGCTGAGCTTGGTGGTCGACTTCTTCTTCCGGTAGCGCCAAAGTAGTGGCTCACACCGGGATATGACCGGCAACCTATCCACCATCCGGAAATACCACATAATCCAAGCACGAAATGCAAAAATAAATAACATATTTAATTCACAAAAATTTACCAAAAGTCAAGGCGATTTAACAAAAATACAAGAAGTTAAAAGGTATACGAAATAGGTGGCATACCCTCCACACCACTGCTGCGTAGTCAGAGATGACGCAGTTGTTCAAGTCATGATACATGGCGGCTAGTGCACTCCGCACCCCATGCATAGCCTCCAAGAACCTCTCGGACTCGGATCATCCAGTAGATCAACCACTTAGCCTCACTGTCTCCGGTCTTCGTGGTGAAGATATCAGGTCGGTCGGGCGCGGCGTAAAAGCCACGACAAAGAATCGTGATGTCACCCCCTCCTCCAAGTTGCGCTCATAAACCCGCTCCCACCATTTGAAGTCGTAATATGGACCCCACGGGTGTTGTTAGCGACCTCAACCCGTGACACACCCAAATATGTCTCGTAAGGTGGGTGGCAAACTCCGAGCTAACGGTGAGGCGGGAGGTGTGGCATAGTTCCCCGGATGGGAAGGTGCAGCAGACAAGAGACGTCATCAGAGTGATCGCCATCTCACCAAATGGCAAGTGAAATGACGAAGTGTCCGAGTGCCACCTCTCAATAAAAGCCGACAAAGAACTCATGGTCTACCGTGGCGTGGCGGCCCGGAGAGTGGGGCCAATCTGGAGTCCCCGACCACGGTGGTGCAGGTTGAAGTAGGTCGGGGTAATGAAGATGAAGTCTAGTATGGACTTTGTTGCCATGAGCCCATACTTTGACAACTCACCGATACTCACGAAATAAAAATAAATAAATAATGTAAGCAAAAGTGCGGACTATGTGACTTAAATAAATTATTTAAGCAAAAATGCAAAACTTAAGGTCGGTGAGTATAGAATGCTGGACATGATCCGCTAAGTCGGTGAAAAGAGGTGACGACTCCTCCCGATCATCTTGAGGAGACTCCTCCGATCATCTTTGAGGCACCTCATGATACTCGGATATGGGTGAGTTCAGTAATAAGCATCACTGAGGTGCGCTGCTGCGATACTCGGAGGTGGGGATGGTAATGAAGAGGTTGGGGATCATAATGGGGATACTGGGGATGATATCGAGGAGGAGTAGTGGGAATGATACTGAGAAACCGGCCTCCCCCTATGCCAATCCTCCTGCTGCGTCTGCTGCAGGTAATCCCCGAGATAGAAAGCTCCAGCAGCCGACATCGAGGTGCTCAGCCGACACTCACCGCCTCGTGCTCATACTCACCGCCTCAGGTGTGCTGTCTCTCGCTCTCCGTCTTTGAAGCATGGAGCCGATTATGCCTCTCGAGTCCTCGTGACGAGCGATAGATGACTCCCCATCTCTCGATCGGAGAGACCTCACGTCTCCCTCTATGCCTACCGGACACTGCAAGTGAAGAAAGAAAAATTAGTAAAAAAAAAAAAAAAAAATTGTTCATCGTATTTACATCAAAAAATGTGTATATACGATGCTTACTTTTTTGCTCGTCGTATATAGGGTGTTCTGGGCGTATATGCGAGTGGATGAATTTCTGCTAATCGTATATACGCCTGAATAGGGGTATATACGGTGAGTAAAAAGTGTTAAATCGTATATAGAGAGTGCGGTGGGGTATATACGATTGGTTGATTTGGTACCGATCGATATACGTCGAAAATTTGGCGTATATATGCGAGTGAAGGTGGTCAAACGTAGGTATGACCAATTGTGTGAAGAAATTGTGATTTTGTAAAGAGTCAGGGGTATTTTGGTATTTTCACACGGTGGGTGGGGGTGTTAGGGGAATGGGTGGGGGTACCAAAAAAAAAAACCCTAAAATAAAATGTGATTGGAGAGAATTGTCTCCCTTTCACGCATGATCTGTTTGCTCAATCTTGTCATGCATGCTCTCCTTCCTGCCTTGCACTCAGCGCCAAGGCCGCTCGCTCATTGCGCATGCTTTTTTCGCTGTTGAATTGGGGGAATCCAAGTCAGAAAACTGAGTGTCATTTTGAAAGTTGTTCCCTTCTCGTTTGAGCAAAAAAACCAAGGGGTCCAAAAAAAAAAACATATACCAAAATAACCCACTTTTTACATTATATATCAAAGTGATCCACATTTTTTTTAAGTGTAGAACTCGCCCCCCACCACCCTACTTTCTAAACTAAAATTTTGCAATTTTTTTTTTAATTGTAGTTCAGAACTCGCCGCACTAGGAAGAGTTCTGACCTGCGTTTTTTTCTTTTCAATTTTGTATATATTAATGTATAAATACTAAAATTAATTAGTAAAAAAATATAAATTTAAGTGTCAAAGTAATATTAAAAGACATTAATTGATTTAAAGACTAATACGAAAAGTACAGTAGTAGTAAATGTGACTAGTTGACATTGCGGTTAGGGCAGTTATTTTTGTTGTGACCCTCATTTCTACATATTCCACATCTTTTGGTCCGAGCACCCGCTTCTCTTTGATCCATCTCTGTACGAATATGGGTAGACTGTGGACGGCCCTTTTTATCTCTCCATTTAGTTGGATCATGTTGTAGTTCAATAGTATTGAAATCAGACATGAGGTCTCAGTTGGCAAGGGTGGGAATTCCACAATGTAAGTATTGAAAACATTATGCATTGTGTACGGTGGATCCACGAATTTCATGTGGTCGAAATTACATTTTGCGCATGCTGCGATGACATGTGAACAGGGGTAATGAAGTGTCTGGATCCAGAGTGTTGCATTGTGCAGGGTGTGCATAGTGCAGAGTATGCATGCTGCATTGTGCAGAGTGTGCATAGTGCGCATAGTGCTGAGGTCTTATTTTATTTAACGGTCTAGATTTTTCCGACACTATTTAACAACCTAGATTTTGCCGACACTAAACCCTAAAATCAACGGTTATGATCATCCTAAATCAACGGCTCACACACGATCACCTCTATTATAAATACATTCTCAAATTACACTAACATTCACACCAAGAGTTTCCCTTCAACCTATATTTCTGAGTCATCTTCTCTTCTCTGCTTCTGCCCAAACACCATCGCCCCACCCGCTAAAATGAAATGGCAGTTGTGCCCAACCCAGTACTCAAATGACAAATTCCTAACTACCCTTCATCACAGTGGAACTGTAACCACGTACCGATGAACATGGTGTTGTCTTTCAGTGTCCTAATCATATCTTCTGTAGGATGAATAATGACATCACATTCCCATTTGAAGAGAGAAGGCCGAGAGGAAGATACGACCGCAGGAGGGTGGCGTAAAGACGTGGAGCGTATACGCGTTCACAAAGTACGAACGTGGAGAAGAGCGGGATCGACTATTTTTCAATTATGGAGATCCATTGCGCGACGACGACGCCCGCACAATGATGGAATATCATGCTACACTTCCCATGGGGCGAAAAATCTTAGAGTTGTACTTGGACACAATAGCACTCCAGAAGAAGTCATTCATCTTCTGCAACAAAGACCACCTGCACCACAACAACCCATACCAGAAAGAGTCATTACGCACACCTGTAGAATTCACTATCAGGGCACTGTCATGGGTAGGGAAGAAGATGGTGTGTATTTTGAGGGTTCCAACACACAACATTCCAGGCTTAAGAACAACATCACCTTCGCCGAAATGAAAGAAAAACTAACGGAAAACGCACACGTAGAGGGTGTGGAGCAAGAAATCACTAGTATCGTTTATCGCTGCCCCTACATCGGCCCACGTAATCGTATTCGGTGGTACCCCCTGCCTATCAAGAAAGACAATGACGTTCGAGAAATGTTTCAGGAATTAACATGAGAGGTTCCAACGTTGGATTGAAACTTATCTCGAATTGTGCGTCGAAACCGGAGAGTCTGGCAATCACATCATCCGTAGAATTATCCCTCCAGTGATCCGATGGCCACTACCTAAGAATCCATGGTGGAAGTAGAAGTACTTTAAATCATGTTTGCATCTTCTTGTATTATGTTTTCTTGTCGTTTCGTTTTAAATTTCCTATCATTGTATTTCTGCAATTTGTGTTTTTTATTTTTGTTTTTATCCTATATTAAATTATGTTCCAATTTTTAATATCTTGATTTTTTACCGTAATTATTACCGTAATTACTTTATAAATAAGTTTACTAATTATTCAAATTATTTAAATTACTTATTTTAATTAAATAAAATTAATTTATATTTTAATCAATTTAAAATCAAGAAATTCAAAAAATAAAAAAAAACGCACGTCAAAACTCTCCCTGGTGGGGGGCGAGTTCTGAACTACAATTAAAAAAAATTTGCAAAATTTTAGTTTAGAAAGTAGGGTGGTGGGGGGCGAGTTCTACACATAAAAAAGTGAGTCACTATGGTATATAATGTAGAAAGTGGGTTATTTTGGATTTTTTTTTATTTTTTTGGGACAATATGGTTTTTTTGCCAAAATCTGTTGTCCGAACTAAACAACTATGGGTTGGTTTGGGTTTGTTAAAGTTTGGCCCGAACACAAAAATTATCCAAACCAAACGTATCGGTTTGGATTGGATTGTATTGGATTGTGGGTTGGTTTTGATTTTTCTGAACCATTGAACACCCCTATTCACTGGGTCAGTCATCGTTTCAAGCTCAACAATAGTATGTGTAGGTTCAATTTGTGCCTTGGTTCAAAATTTATTGGGTTTTTTTTTTGGTACCCCCACCCATTCCCCTAACACCCCCACCCAAATTGAAATCCCCAAAATGCCCTTTGTAATCTTTTTTTTTAAAGAGCGCGCATCGATATATATGTCATTTGGGACATATATACGATGGGTAGTTTTAACGCATCGTATATATGCCACTGAAGAAGTATATACGATTGGTGGTGTAACCACCAATCGTATATACTTCTTCAGGCATATATATCGATGCGTTCAGTTCACTCCATCGTATATATGTCCCAAATGATATATATACGATGCGTCTTAAATTTTTTTTTTTTTAAATTGTAAAAAAAAATTTAACGGTCATGATTTCGCTTTCAAAGTTGATCTACGATACTTCTTCCCTCACTCTCGTTCATTCTAATATGGGGTTTGTTGATCATCAGGGCATCATCTTGAAAGATGATGGTATAAGTTTCGATGGGAGAGATGTTGTTTCGTGTAGGTTAAAACACGATATATCATTTTCTCGCTTCTAAGCGAAACTATCGCAGATGGTTCAACCAGAGAACGACGAACATGAGATAATTCGTATTGTTTATCGGAAACCCGAAACGACTAGTGGAGGTATTTACTGGTCTACCATGGATGTCAACAGCGAGGATGACGTCCGAGACATGATGTCCATTCATATAACAATTAAATGGAGGAGTTACATTCATTTGTACGTCGAAACCAGAAGGACCGTCGCTGAGATCCTTCGTCGATTAACTCCACCAAATTTCAAGAGTTTCTATTGTATTTTCATTTTATCTGTCTATTTTTATTCAAGTTGTTTATGTTTTATCGCTTGTGTAACTTTGTTTTATCGAATCAATGAAATCAAAAATTCATGGAAACTCGTAAAATAAATAAAACATCCGAAAAAAGTTAATAATATAATAAAGTGCCAAAATAATATCAAATACATCAAAAACAAATAAAAATCCCTAACGGCGCCCACCTCGTCCTCGCCCCGTCGCCTAAGCTCCCACCACGTCATCCGGTCGTCGCCATCCCCACCATCCTATGGAGTGTCCGAGCACGCCGGACCGCCATGCGCGCGATGTCGCCGGCCACGAATCCTCTCTACAAGCCCTCACAAGCTCCCTAATCCGGTCATGATCGTCGAGCGTATCTCGGGGAGGTGTCCGGTGAGCTCTACAGGTGATGGTGGTGATGGTGGAGCCGGTAATAGTCCTGGGGATAGAAGCCCAGACGTACCACTCTAAGTAGTTACGCATACCGATCCGGCCTCCGAGCAACCCGAGTAGTGCGCAGGATGTCCTCCATGAGATGCCATGAAGTGGACGATCCCAAACACGCAATCGTATGACTCGGACGCCCACTAAGAGGTCACGTGGGATGATCTGCGCGGTACCCAAACCGACGCAGACACACCTATCGGGCATGTACGGAACTCAAGTCACCCCGGTGATGAAGCCTCTGTAGAGGAGATGCGCTCGAAAGCGGTCTACCACTCGCCCTCCTCAAATGGTCGCCAGCAGACATCCTGCCGCCTCGGCTCATCAATCATCCTCCCGTAGTGGTGAGCTTGGTGGTCGACTTCTTCTTCCTAGTAGCGCCAAGTAGTGGCTCCGCACTGGGATATGACCGGCAACCTATCCACCATCCGGGAAATACCACATAATCCAAGCTCGAAATGCAAAAATAAATAACATATTTAATTCACAAAAATTTACCAAAAGTCGGTGCGATTTAACAAAAATACAAGAAGTTAAAAGGTATACGAAATAGGTGGCATACCCTCCACACCTTCTGCTGCGTAGTCCGAGATGACGCAGATGTTCAAGTCATGATACATGGCGGCTAGTGCACTGCACCCATGCATAGCCTCCAAGAACCTCCGGACTCGGATCATCCGGGTAGATCAACCACTTAGCCTCACCTGTCTCCGGTCTTCGTGGTGAAGATATCGTAGAGTCGGAAAGCGCGGCGTAAAAGCCCCGACAAAGAATCGTGATGTCACCCCCTCCAAGTTGCGCTCATAAACCCGCTCCCACCATTTGAAGTCAGTAATATGGACTTCACACGTGTGTTGTTAGCGACCTCAACCCGTGACACACCCAAATATGTCTCGCCAAGCCGGGTGGCAAACTCCGAAGCAACAGTGTGAGGGCAGGAGGTGTGGCATAGTTCCCCTGGATGGGAAGGTGCGCAGACAAGAGACGTCATCCAGCAGTGATCGCCATCTCACCAAATGGCAAGTGAAATGACGGAAGTGTCGAGTGCCACCTCTCAATAAAAGCCGACAAAGAACTCATGGTCTCATCGTGGCGTGGCGGCCCGGAGAAGTGGGGCCAATCGGAGTCCCCGACCACACGGTGGTGCACCAAGTAGGTCGGGGTAATGAAGATGAAGTCTAGTATGGACTTTGTTGCCATGAGCCCATACTTTGACAACTCACGATACTCCTCCGAAATAAAAATAAATAAATAATGTAAGCAAAAGTGCAGGACTATGTGACTTAAATAAATTATTTAAGCAAAAATGCAAAACTTACCAGGGTCGGTGAGTATATAGAGCTGCAGACATGATCTCGCTAAGTCGGTGAAAGAGAGGCCGACGCTCCTCCCGAGGCTCCTCCCGATCTCTTGAGGAGGCTCCTCCCGATCATCTTTGAGGCACCTCATGATACTCGGACATGGGTCGGTTCGAGTAATAAGCATCGACACTGAATTTGCGCTGCTGCGATACTCGGGAGGTGGGGATGGTAATGAAGAGGTTGGGGATCATTGGGGATACTGGGGATGATATCGAGGAGTAAAGTGGGAATGATATCGAGAAACCGCCTCCCCTATGCTAATCCTCCTGCTGCGTGCTGCTGCGCAGTAATCCCCGAGATAGAAAGCTCCAAAGCAGGCCGATCATCGAGTTGGCTCAGCCGATACTCACCGCCTCGAGCTCATACTCACCGCCTCAGTTGTGCTGTCTCTGTCTCCGTGCTGAAGCATGGAGCTGATTATGCCTCCGAGTCCTCGTACTCGGAGCAGTAGATGACTCCCCCATCTCTCTGATCGGAGAGACCTCACGTCTCCCTCTATGCCTACCGGACACTGCAAGTGAAGAAAAAAAAATTAGTAAAAAAAAAAAAATTGCTCATCGTATTTACATCAAAAAATGTGTATATACGATGCTTACTTTTTTGCTCGTCGTATATAGGGTGTTCTGGGCGTATATGCGAGTGGATGAATTTCTGCTAATCGTATATACGCTGAATAGGGGTATATACGGTGAGAAAAAAAGTGTTAAATCGTATATAGAGAGTGCAGTGGGGTATATACGATTGGTTGATTTCTGGTGATCGTATATACGCCGAAGGTTGGCGATATATGCAGTGAAGGTGGTCAAACGTAGGTATGACCAATTGTGTGAAGAAATTGTGATTTTGTAAAGAGTCAGGGGTATTTTGGTATTTTCACACGGTGGGTGGGGGTGTTAGGGGAATGGGTGGGGGTACCAAAAAAAAACCCAAATTTATTTGATCAATTACATTAGGCTGCGATACGAGTCGGACAAGATACAAATGTACGTTGCCATTGGATTTAGCCCAATTCACCATTTCCATGAACCCACGATCATCTACCAATTGCTTTATTACCTTAGAAGTTTCATACCACATACTAACTATTTCTAGAAACTCCATTCCCTTAAATATATTTTTAACCTCAAATTAACTCCACTTATCTGCACCACATTCCTAATTAGTGGCTTCCCCCTCTCGATAAATCTCACCCACAAAGTGACCTAAGTGGTGTACATCAACACGGAAAAACATCCATGAAATCCATATTTAATTTAATTTTTCCAATTTGTCAAAAAAAAAATTATCCAAAAATACTCTTCATAACATTATAATGAAATCCATTTCCGTAGAAACTTTAAATGAAGAGAAAATGCAGTTTCAGGGATGCACTTTTTTTTTTAATTGGATCAAGAAAATAAAATAAATAAAAGAAATGAAAAGTCCTTGAAATTGCGATTTGATCCTTTTGAGGTGTAACGAAATTACGAATGGATTTGAGGAGAAATGTTTGCGCCTAGGGATTGTAAAAGGTGAATACAGAAAGGAATTCATTCTTCATAGGGAACAGTCAGAGATGATGGCTTTGATAAGGAATTTTAAATCAATTTTAAAAATGAGTTCAAACGAGGGCAAAAAAACCATATTGTCCCAAAAAAATAAAATAAAAATCCATAATATCTCACTTTCTACATTATATACCAAGGTGACTTACTTTTTAGTGGCTTATTTTGGTATATTTTTTTTGGAACCCTTTGGTTTTTTTGCCACAGATTTTGACAAACAAACCCGCGAACCCGAATCAACCCATATTAGGTCATACTAGTTTTTGTAATTTTAGAAGCACAAACTTTTATTTGCTTAGACTTTTTACCTTAAAAATTTATGATTAAGTTGTAAAAATTTTAATACTATAAATGAGAAAACTATTAAGATTTGAGTTTGATTTTGTGTAAATTTTAAATTCTAGATTTCTTTTTGGCTATTTAGAAGTGTTGAAATATTATAAAAAATGTTATTTTTTATATTTTAGAAAATTAATATTTTAATGTATGACGCGCGAGCCTAATCCAAACCAACCTATCAAATATCATATTTCTTTGGTTCGGATTTTGGAGGAAAAAATATAAAATTCGAACCAACCCAAACCAAGTAATTGTTATTGGTTCGGGTAAATGGTTTAGCCAAATCCGACCCAAACTGATCCACAAACACCCCTACAAGTGAATATGAGACCCAAGCTGATTCAGAGGCCCAAACAGATGGCCAAGTCCCTGAGCCCAAGTGCTCAATCCTCAAAGTGAACCTCCTGCCCAAACAGAGGGCGAAGAAGGAAATCATTGTGAGGAGTTAGGTTCAATGACTTTAAAAAATAAAAAATATCAATTTAGTCTTCAAATATTGATCAAATTCGTCATTCTACCATGAATTTTGGGACATTTTTAGTCTCCTTAAGAGACTAGTTTGACTACCCGTTAAAATTTTTTAATGGTCAAATGTGTATTTTTTTTTTTGTTTTTAAAGAGTAAATAGTCTTAGAATGTGGTTTACGCCTAATTCAACCCCACAAAATCGACTTGTAAGATGATGATTGCCTCTTCATTATAAACCCTCTTGAGACCTTATCACTAGTCGATGTGAGACTTGGGATTTTCCCCAATACACCCCCTCACGCGCATCAATGTTGGGCTTGTAGCGTGTTTAATGGTAGGTGACCCGATAAATCTAAGATAGACTCTGATACCATCTTAGAATGTGGTTCAGGCCTAACTTAACTCCACAAAATCGACTTGTAATGTGAGAGTTGTCTCTTCATTATAAACCCTTTGAGTCTTTATCACTAGTCGATGCGGGACTTGGAATTTTCCCGAATAAATAGATCTCTTTGTTCTTTTCTAAAAGTTTTTTTTTTGAGCTTTTAGTTCTAAAAGATCAAAATACAAGAGTTTTTTGGCGTGTATTTTGTGTTAGAAGACGTCGAAATAATAAAAGTTAGAAGAATAAAAAATTAAATTAGTATCAATTATATGTCTCTCCTTTGTAGTTAGATTTATTAGAAAAAAAAACAAAAAAAAGCATAAAACATAAAACCAGTGGGTAGTGCTTTTTTGCTGTATTAGTAGTACGATACTACGATGGCACCTTAAAAAGGGGAGACGAGTGGTGTACAGTAGAGGCAAAGACACGAGGAAACACAATAATTATGATTGTAACAATTTACGATAAATAATAATTAATATTATTTCAAAATAAATAAATAAATAAATATATAAGTGGATGATGGTGGGTGAAGGTGAAGGTGAAGCAACTACCAAAGACACTTTCGGCCGCCGGTGGATGCCGAGGCTGCATCCACAAACAGTCACATATAACAAAAAAAAAAACACTAAACTCTTTCACAGCAATTTCTTTCATCTTCTCCTTCAACAGTGTGAAGTTAAGCATAACCAAAACAACATAACAAAAATGTTGTTTAAATTAGTAACAGGTCCACGGAAGAAAAAACCTGGCACCGTTCCCGTTTATCTAAACGTCTATGATCTTACCCCAATTAACGGTTATGCTTATTGGCTTGGCCTTGGTGTCTACCATTCAGGAGTTCAAGGTATCTAATTCTTAAACCACTTTCATCGCTTTACTAACTTCAATTTTAATTAACTAATTTAATTGTATTTTCTAGTTCATGATATTGAATATGGTTTTGGAGCGCATGAACATGAAACAACGGGAATTTTTGAAGTGCAACCGAAAAACTGTCCTGGTTTTACTTTTAGAAAATCAATTTTTATTGGAACAACGGATTTGAATCCTAAAGATGTTCGGGGATTTATGGAGAAACTAGCTCAAGAATATTCTGGGAATAGTTATCATCTCATCTCAAAAAATTGCAACCATTTCTGTAATGATGTTTGTCTCAAATTAACTGGAAAATCTATCCCTCGTTGGGTAAATCGACTTGCTCGTCTTGGTAAGAAATATACTTTGTTCTCTTTGTTAATTATGGTTTTAGTCTATCAATTACTCAAAATGTTCAGTTTTGGTCTTTAAACTGTCTTTTTCATCTCCAATTTTTAAAAGGTACTTCAATTTTGTTTTGTTTTGTTTTCTAGCTTATAATATAATCTTTTTATCAGTTTTACTCCTGCAAGTAACCCTTATCACAATTGGGCTAATTTAATATAAATTAAATACTACGGAGACAAAAAAATTAGAGACTAAACAAAAGTTGAACCAATTATTGCACATTTCAAGATATCAGGGAGAAAAAAACAAATTTTAGTGACACAAACCAAACTTTTCCTATAATTGTGAGACAAAAATATACTAGTAAGTAGTAATTAACCTTTACCTTATTTATCTATATCATTTTTGTGTGTTGGTTTTGAGAAAACTAACAGGCAACAATGATAATTGCAAAATATAAAGTCTATCATAAAAAATCATTTTCTGGATTTTGCTATTCTGAGTGATAACTGGTAAGTGCTGGTGCTCATAGTTCACTGCTGGATCATGTGCATTCGACATATTGTGCCGTCGTACATTCATTTAGTTCTTCCAATTTTTATTGGGCGGTCTAGATTAAAACTTTATGTTTTATATCTGTTTGTAACGTTAAAAATCTAGACCGTCCGATCAAAATTTAACAGCCCAAATACCCTAAATGCATGTCTGCACAACTTTGCCAAATGCACATGATCTGATCTGCTCGTTTACCACTACCCTTATGCTTGTTAAACTTTATCAGCTCTTCCTTCATTTTTATTGCAAAGAGAACACATTAAAAAATTCAACATCAGTATTATGTGTGGAAAAATCATAATTATGATAGTTGTATATTATGTTTGAACTTTAGGTACTTGATCTTTTAGGTTCAAATTACCCTTCACATGGCATTTCATTTTAATTTTCGTACCTTAGATACTAACATATATATTTAAAATTTGATTCACTGATTGATGTTCCTATATGCTGTGTTCTTAATATGAAGGTCTATTCTGCAACTGTGTTCTTCCCCCTGGCTTAAATGAAACAAAGGTTCGACAAGTTACATCAGAGAGGGTTCATGAAGGAGAAAAAAAGAAAACAAGAAGTCAATCCACAAGGTACGAGGCCTCCTCCGATACTCGATTGCCGTCTAACCCTCGAGGATCAGCAAGACATTGCCTTCCTCCGACATCTTTGGTTAATGCTTCTTCCACCTCAACTTTAATAGTAAAGTAAACATTTGACAGGAAACAGCTTCTGAAATATAGGACTTGAGAATAATGTTAACAACCTAAGATGAGCAGGGTAGAAAATTGTTTATTTGCTCAATTTTTCTGTTCTGCTGTATATCTTTCATAGTGTGGTTGTAGCTACTATGGAATGGTTGCTTTTGTTTTGTCTCAGTTCTTTTTAAAATGTTTTTTTTTCTCTGTTCAGTTACTACGTTTTTTAGCTATGTTTTGTTGAAACTAGAGTGATCTAACATTAGCTGATGCAGCATGTAGTTATGTGTTAGTGGTGTAGGGTAGTTTACATTTCAAGTCTTGGGAAAGAGAAATTGTAAGTTGAGGAAAATTGCTATTGTTTGTTGTCTCTAAATTTCTGAAATTTGTGCTTATTATACCAAGAAAGGTTGTGTCGATGTTCTTTTGTGTTTTGGTCAAATTGTGCTGTTGTTCTGATATATTAGGATTGAGAGTTTTCTCTTTCTTTTTGTCAATCAAGCAATATTTAATTGATAACAAGGAGAAGTCATTGAAACATTACACATAATATAAGGTGAAAGTTCACAAGCAAACACTATAACAACTCACAAAGGGGCACCTATCAAGCCTAAATAAACTCCTAAAAAATCACAATAAAAGGAGCACCATAAATTCCCTTGTACACATCTTGTGAGGTTAGGGATTAAGTTTGAGAAATTTGGGGTTTTGGGTTTGAGAGAGAGAGGTTAGGGATTAAGAGTTGAAGAGTGATTGATTTGTGTTGGTGGTGGTGATGGCTCGCCGAAGAAGATGAAGATGGAGATGGTGTTTGGAGGAAGAAGATGAAGATGAAAGAAAGCTATTGTGTTTATATCAATTTGGTCCTTTATGTTTTTTTAGTTTCAATTTGGTCTCCCGTTTGCCACACCACTTAATGAATTTCTAGTCAGCCCTAACACTTAAAACGTTACGTCAACAGTTAACTATAAGCGTGATGTCTGTTAAGTTAATGGATGGAAAATACCAAAAAATGACCAATATGACATAGAACTGGAAGATGAGGGACCGAAATGAGAAAAAAAAAGATAAAAGACCAAAGTGAAACCAAAGTCAAAGATTAGTGACCAAAAGTGCAGTTTAACCAATATAAAATAACATAAATAGACATTTTTAATTAATACCTAAAAATGAGATAGAATGTGCATTTAATGGAGGATAAGAAAGGAATATAATTAGAGTAAAAAAAAAGTAAAGATGCGAGGAAAAATGAAATATTATAAACTCAAATTTGTTTGAAAAACATTATAAACTAGTAGACAAATGTTTTTTTAGAAGAACAAACTTAACTCACCTCATTAAGGATTGAAATAAAACACGAGAGCTAGCATAAGACCGAGATTAGTACAAAAAAAGGTCAAGCCATAGTTTGAGCTAGTACAAAAAAACTCCTCACATCTAGCTAGAATTGACACAAATTCTGTATATGAAAAACACACAGCTTCAACACCATTAACAACTTGTTTACAATCCATTTCAAATGTCATTTGAGTACATCTCTCCTCTCTTATCCATTTTAGTGCTTCTAGCAATGTATATGCTTCGACTTCTTTTGGAAGTGGATTGCCATGGTATGTATTTGTTCTAGCCTGTATAATATCACCCATATCATTTCTGATACACAAGCTAACTCCAAAACAATATCTTGTAGAAAGAGAGTTGCATCTATGTTGCATTTAAGATTCGTTGGCACCGACTTTTCCCACCTTGTCACTTGTTGTGGGGCTTCTGATCATTTTATCCATTTCCCTCGCATTATTGGCATTGATCATTTTCTTCATTTCCTCCCCTAGAGAAGAAGGAATGAGAAAAGTACTCATTTAACTAATTTGATATGTACTTCATTGTCTGCTTTTGAAAGATGTTTTCTCGGTCAACTTTGAATTCTTTTCCAAAACCTATCCCTCAAATAACTATAAATTGCCTTTTTTTTCCTTCCCAAATATTTTCCTGACGCTAAACTTTGTGTCACTCCCAACAAATGTGTCAACTGAATTTTAACTACATCATATGTATTCTTGTTGAAAACATTTTGAGATTTTGTGCATATTGGTAGTTTGACCAGAATCACTAGATGCTTACTCAGATTATGCATAAAGAATTTGTTGAAAAAATGCTATAAATTAGTAGTTACCAAACACTTGCTGCTAGTTTATATAAGTTATTCGTTATAAGTTAAGCGATTTAACATTAGCAAACAAAATCTACCTTATATTTTAGCACTACAATGTCCTCTCTGGAAACACGAGTAATGATATATCTGATTAACACTTGCATATAATGCAATATATTTAATACATTCATCGTTTTGGTATTACCAAAAAATAACAATATTCTGTTTTTGTGTAATTTTGTTTGGGAGTATTTTGGACTCAATCATAAGGAAAATATATCTAAAACTCGTAGACCTAAATATAAACAAATGTGAAACGTCAACAACTAAATTTAACTAGAATTTTTTTTAGCGTAAACTTGTTGACTTTGAGAGTTATACTAGTAGAGGTGGACCCATAGGAGGTGTTAATTTAAATTGGCAACAACTAAATTTAATATATATGTCCAGTCAAAAAACTAAATTTAATTCTTATCGTTAAGCTGCTCGTGAAAATTCAAACAAACAGTAAAAAAGTCCTAATCGTCGGCTTATTTTAAGATTTAGTAAACGCGATTTTTTCTTGGAGTCCTATTGATATTAAGAAATGATTCCAAGTCATTGCTCCAGAAAAAAAGGGTATGAAATGCAACCGAAAGCACCGTGTTTTTGGCTTCACAAGCTTGACATGGAGTGCATTGTTTGGTACCTAACTTTTGATCTTTAGGCCAAGTGAAAAGTATCTAAATTTTGAGTGCAATGGTTGCACAAGACGCGTTTACCTTATGTTAATGAGTTATGCTTCTAATTAACTTTTGTAATGTATTAATTCTTCCTTGACTTTTTTTTTAAAGTAAAAAATAGGAAAAAACTTAAGTACATACATAAAGTACCTTAGGTGCTGTATTTCAAAGAAAATATAAGAAAATTGATCACTAGACAGTTGTAGGGTTATAAATGCACATTTTATTTTTGTTTTATTTTTAAAAAAATATTGTGTCTAGACCAATACAACCAGTACATATGGTACTGCACATAATTATCGTTATAAAAAATTTCCATTGAAACTGTGTTATTTGTCTTGACAACATAATTAGATAATATATGGATGGAAAATATCATAGATTTGCATTATTTGAGACATGAAGGCATTTACATCAATACAATCTCTCAACATTCACAAAAATATTTTATTAGGATATGAACAATATCAGATAATATTTGATTGATTGAATGAGAATCAACATACAAAATACTACGTTACATATATCCATACTCCCTCTAGACTTACGTATTGTTGGAACTTAATTTTCAATTTCGCAGGGTGCAAATAGTAGATTAGAGGCCCAACTTCCAAGACCAACCCACTTTCACACCCAAATCCAGTTAATAGAACCAGAAAGCCATGTCTAGTGATTTGATTGAGATGATGACATGACATGCGTTGTTTCGAAGTGGTTAACCCTAAAATTCGAGGACAAGAAAAGTGTGAACTTGTATTTTCAATGAGCAGTGCAAGTCGTCCTCATCATCGGAGTTTTAGATGATTTTTCAAGTATCGTTTCATGGGGACTACATGCCAAAGTGGTTAACCCTAAAATCCACCAACTAGGTATCACAAAATATAATTGAATAACAATGACCAACATGCCAAAGTGGTTACAGTAAGCAACTATATAGATTTGTAGACATCCTGATTTTGTGGAATAACAATGAGCGACGCTTAATTATTAGATCACCAAACCAAACTAAAGTCAAATCTATAGAAAATGTTCATTCCATTGACCTGGCAAAACGTTTCATCCTTAGCAACAATCGCTGGCAGATATAGCCTTTTATTTTATTTCGTGTTCACAAGACTAACAGCAGAATAAATCATCATTAAAAAACAAATTTGTGTGGTCCTACCCAACCCAACCCAACCCAACCGTTAGGCAACGTAAAGCAACCATCATCGATAAGCTAGCTAGCTTCCATCCTATTTCTTATACAATATCCTTACAAGTTACAACTAATCTACACTCTTCAAGGTCTTCATTCTGGTTTACAATTTTGTGACTTAGGCTCTGTTTGGCAAAAAGTAACGAATAGCAGATAAGTTAACTTATAGCGGATGAGGTAGTGGATTGAATTAAAAATGTTTGGTAAAACTAACGGTTGAAGTAGCTTATAAGTATAAAATTACGTAAATAAACATAGGTAATTAATGCTTAAAATAGAGAGAGAAATTCATTTAATGGTGGATAAATGAGTAATTTAATTAAAGTAGTAAGGGCAAAATTGAGAGAAAAATGAACGATAAGCTCAAACACTACTTCAAGTAGCATTTCAAAAAACGCTATAAACTACTGGAAAAACGTTAAAAGTTGGTATTGCCAAACAAAGTATCAATCGTCATTTTGCTTCAGTTGAAAGCTTTTGTTTTGGTAAAAAAAAAAGAAGAAAAAACTGAAACAGTATTGGTTGAACTGTCAACAAATGTAACCGCTCAATTGAATTGAATACTTGATTCATGGTAGACTACGTCAACCAATTTGACGGTTTAGTCACGGTCACACAAAGAGAAGAAAAAGAATAGGTCATCCTCTCCCCTTATGTCCTGTCCTTTTGTCGAACACTTAGAATGCACACCACTATTACAACGAACACAACTTGTTCTCATTATTTATGCAACAATAATCAATTTGATTATCTTAACTGTAAACAATTGAGTTTGAAAAAATAATCAAATTACAATGCAATAATTCCACATTTAGCGAGATACGAAGTGAAAAGTAATAAAGAATTACAAATATCTCTAACTAGTTGAAGAAGAATCTGTTAGATGATATGATACCAATCAAATGAATTCTCACGAGCTTCTAAATTCTAAAATCTCTATGTTCAAGAAACAAATGGGTTAGTGGGGGGTGTAAAACGAAAAATAAAATTCAACTAATTGATACTACAACAGAAGAAACAATGCAAGCAGAAGCAGCTTTTCAATTCAGCGTTTCCAAGCATAAACAAGCAAAGAAAACCCAACAGGAACAACCAATTCATTTTCTTCAACACTAGACCATTCCAAAACAGAAGAACTACCACCAAAAGAACTACCAGAAGACGCCATTGAAACCGACGAAGACGAACCAATTTTCCCCCAATCATAAACCCCTAAATTCCAATTCTGTTGTTGTGTCCATAAACTCATCAAATTCTTCTCATTATTACCTTCTTCCTCTTCAAATTTAAACATAAAAATTGCATGTCCATCACTATTATCTTTCACAAATAACCAATTATAAACATCCCATGAGATCTGAACATTTACACCATCAATTTCAACTCTTTCATTTCCTCTAAACTTCCATTTCAATCGTTTAATCTGCAACACTTTTTTCCCATCCACACTGAAACAAAGCCTCGAATAGTCTCTTCCATTACAATCTATCTGAATCTCTCTCATTTTACCTCCGAATCTCACTCTCGTAACGTAGCTTTTATCAGCGAACACGTGTTCTCTTTTCAACACGAGAAGTTGACCGTTTTTAGGTTCGTTAGATTTGGATTTCGTGTAAGCGTCTTTTGTTGAATCGCCGACGAGAAGAGTCATCTCGTTGTCGACGACGACGGCGACGTAGAAATTAGAGTGAGGTTCGGGACCGGAGCTGAATTTTGCTTTAGAGAGGTTCCAGAAAAGGTGAGTGTTGGGAGAGAGTTTTTTGGTTCCGTGTTTTTTCCAGAAGATGAAGGGTTTGATATGGAGGTGAAAGGAGGTGTGAGAAGAAGAATGAGGAGGTGAATCAAATGGATGGTGATGTAGGTTAACGTGGAGGGAACGACCTAGAATGGAACTTGACCATGTTAGAGAAACTAAGCCTATGTTTGTGTGGTAGAGATAGGTTGTTAGATTAGGGTTAGTGGAAAGCGGCGGCGGCGGCGGAGTTAGATTAGGAGAATGACGGTGGTCTTCGGTGGTTGAAGGGCGGAAGCAAGAAGGGAAGGGGGAGGACATTATTCTGTTTTGGTTTTTGGGTTGAGGTGTGAATTGGAATATTAAAGGGATTTGGGGAAGGAGTGGAGTTAGTGAATGAAATGCTGATGGGGTTGGTTTTTAATTTATGGATGGATTGGGGAAGAGGGAAGACTATGTCGTGGACCTTTGACGCAATGTTATTAAAATCGAATCGGAGGTCGATCAGAAGCAGTTCACCTGGGTCGATAGGCGGGCCAGAGGGTTAGTAATTGGCCGCGTTACCGCGTGACACTACTAAAACTCGTTAAAATTAGGTATACAGTATATTCACATATCGCAGTATGAATTTTTTTACCATACAATAAAAATGTCCAAAAACTCACTATTCATTCATCATTGAAAACAAACTTCAACATTACACATAACTTAAAATTGAATAATATTCAACTCAACAACAACTACAACCACTAAATATCATTCTTCATTGAAAACAAACTTCAAGATTAAAGATTCAGCATCTACATTCAACAACTTCAACATTACACATAACTTAACATTGAAATTATGAAAGAACTTAAAGATAAATCAAAACAGTATTTCTAAACTGAAATGAAATATGAATAACAACCTTAATGTTAAAGTTAAACTGAATTAGAAAAAAGAAAGATTGAACAAAGCTAGAGCAATGATAAAACTCATAAAAGATGCATCCGAAATTAAATAAAAACCTTAATGTTAAACTGAACAAGAAAGATTGAATTCAAATTTAGCTTTTGTTTAAAGCAAAACGGCGTCGTTTTACTTAAAAATAAAAACAAGCACAAATCAAGAACCGGGCCAGGGTGAACACCGTGTGTCATGACCGACCGAAGTCAACACCGGTCGCACCGGGTCGAGGCCTTCCGCTCACGGGTCACACCGGGTCGCACCGGGTCTGAAACAACCACGATCCAATAGGTGACTCGAACCGGCCTAGGCACCGTTTCACAGTCCGACCGGTCCGACCGACCGGGTTTAATAACACTGCTTTGGCGTACTAGTAGTTGCATTAAATCTTTTCTTTTTATATATAAAAATAGGATACAAATAAAGACAAAATAAATGTAATTTGGACGGAAAAAGTCGCATAAAATTGAGGTATTTTAAAAATTCCAATTTTAGGTCATTAATTTTATTATCTAAGCAAACTTATAGTTCAACACCTTATTCAATTTCCATTGCGCATTCATTTGCAATCCATTTCCCAATGCACATTCATTAAATAATTTTACAAAAAACGAAAAAATATTGCTTCAAAAAAGAAAAACGAAAAAAAAACATTGAATTATAAAAAGAGCAAAAATAGTCTTTTGATAGGTAGATGTCAACAACCTTTCTACAAAACAAACAACTTAATAAACATTCATTCTGGGGGTACTTTCATAAATTACGTTTCTAAAAATAAAAGCCTTTAACATCGAAAACGTACCATCAGCAACCTTTCCAATTCTCATTGCACACATTAATATTAAAACTCATTTCCCATTGCACATTCCTTAAATGCATTTCGAATAGTCGTCAATTAATTAAAGTCTGAGAATTCGAAGAGGCTTCATTGTGATAGAAGAGTAGGAATTTGAAGATCAATTAAAAAAATAGTAGGAATTCGAAAATCAATTAATAAAATGGTAGGAATTCGAAAATCAATTAATAAAAGTTTAGGAATTCGAAGAGATGAATTAATGGGAATACTTAGAATTTTCATTATGATAAAATTAGAATATTTAGTAGTTAATAAAAGATTAGGAATTCAAAAAGCAATTAATAAAAGTCTAGGAATTCGAAGAGGTGAATTAATTCGCATGGAAGATGAAGGTGGATTAATTCGAAATCTCGGAACATGAAATGTTTCAATTTGTAAATTGTACATCAAAGGGAATTGTTAATGGGTTGTGCCACTCAATGCGCATGGAACATGTATTAAAGTGGAATATGAAAGGTTCATTAGGCTCATCCATTCGATACAACATTAATGTTGAGTATTTTGGGAACTGAAAAGTCATATGGAGTAATTGATTAATGAGGCATCGTGACAAAGCACATAAACCATCTTATAAATAGTTCCGTGATATGGCGCCCAACGTACCCGTGAATCAACACCCCCATCTGCTGCAACAACCTTTGTCGGTAAAACTATACCTTCTGTGATTACAAATATGGCTTCAGTGGGTACTTCTGGAGACTCAATGTGAATGAGTTTCATCTACATATCAAACTATTGATCATCAACAACACCAACGTTCCTTCTCTTCCAATGGCCCTCTCTGCAAGCCCAGAAAGTCAATCGTTCTTCTCCCCTTTTTCTCTTCTCTTGAACATCCAAAGTTTATGGTATTTGTGATAAATGAACTCTCTTACTTTTTATTGTGTTGTGCTAAATTGTGTGATGTAAGTGACCCACTCTCATCTTTTTATTATCTCCCACTTTCCCTCTCCCTCTCTCTCACACTTTTTGTTCTATGACAAAAGTTGGATACTATTGGATCTTAAACAACGTGAAGAAGTTTTACTTAAAAGAGCAAAATTTTGGAGAGGTTCATAGAGTTATCCTCAAATTTTTTCTTATCTATCATAGAGTTTTATTTGATGCATCAAGTGCTTTGTTACTGCATTACTACAAAATACATTTCTGATCGAAGTCAATTTGGGTCAAATAATAAAGGCCTTCGAACACAAGTTAACTGTATAATCACTTCCTTTTACTACTTATTATTTATAAAAGGTAAGATACAAGGTTTAATGTTTTGGGCAGAAAATGTCTGCCTAAATTGAGGGTACTTTTGTTATTACGATTTTATTAAGGCTATTTAATAAAATTTGGACTATTTTGATCAAAATATTGGAAAACGAAGAAAAAATATCCTGGCTTAATTATATAGATGAAATATGAGTTAAGTAATTTCAATACAATAACACCTTTATGATTCCAAGAAGAAGATTTTGAAAGGATGATATTTATCTATGGCATTAGTAATTGATATTATGAAAAAATAAATTTTAAATATAAAATAAAATTATTTTTTTATATTGTGTTTTGTTTAGTTTATTGATATTTTGATAATAAAGTGCTAATTAATTGGTAAAAACAATTAAATATTTATCTGATAATTAAAACCACATCTATTCAATAATAATTGTCTCATCACGATTGTATTTATTGCGTAAACGACCATATACTATTATCGATGCAAGCTTTAATTGTGATTAAATTAGAGTTGGATAACAAACATACATTTATGATTTTCGGTGCATTCCTAACTTGATATTTTTCATAAGCGCCCATGGTATGAAATTTTTCCCATAAGGGTTGGACGGGGAAGAAAATCATTTGCGGTCATTTCAGAGACAGGGACGAGGACTATGTCCCCCGTGTGGACAAGGACAACGAATGAAAACTTTTCATGACGGGGATCGATGCGAAGAAAAGTTTGGGGAACGGGGATCGGGGCGGACCATACCCCTAAGGGGACAGAGGTGGGGGGATTTCCCATAGTTGGAATCAGGAGCGGGGATAAGGAAAAATTTGTAGGACGTGGATAAGGAGCACGAGTGAATATTTTCTTATGCTTATTTTTTTCATATGTTATGTGTCATAATATGTCGGTGTAATTAAACTGGGTGTTTATCTTTTAATTTCAAACATGTGCTTCAAATTACCTATTTATTTACTTCAAATTTATGTATCCCTCAAAATGGGTGGCGTGATTTTTTTTTTTTCATATATGCACCGTGTCTGTTTTTAAAATGAGTGTCTATGCCATTATTCATCGAAAAATATCTCATTTCTTTTAAAACATTACAGTACAATTAGAAGCTCCACCAAGATTATGGATTTCTGTTCATGTGTGTATATATAATTATTTACTACATCATGCTTCAAGGGAAACTATATAATATCAAATTTTTATCCATATTAATCATGCACATGACATACAATACTGCCCCGTGCGTCGCACGGGTAATGATCTGGTTGAATGTTGGAAGGGAAGTTCTCTTCTTCCCTTTACTACCGCGGGGGAATTTCCAATCACGGATTGGACCAAGCATTCTCAATTACATTTCATTTCCTGCCATTTAATAGTAGTAGTACCACTCTCGTGCAAAGAATTTTTCCTTCTTTTCTTTAAAACTGCAACAAAACTAAATAGGTTTAATTTAAGGGTTCTTAAGAATTTACCTTAATCTAATTATTTAATCTAATATCTAATCTTTTGATATAAATTGAGTATTTTCTGCGCACAACTGAAGAGACTAATTCCTCAAACCGAATAGGATCACAATAGACGATAAAACTATCCCTCAAGAAATTTAACATGTCTGCATACCTAAGGCTACATATGCAATCTAATAGATTTATACAATACATACAATAGATTTATACATTACATACATATGAAATTACATATTTAGACATTTGTGAAAATTGACACTTTAAATAATTAAGGGTAAAATTGTAACTTAACCACTAAAAGACAAATTACGACAATTTTTTGCTTTTTGCTATTATGTTTCTAACTTTCCCCCCTCTCTCTTTTCTAATTTTTTTATTTCTTTCTTTTACCTCTCGCTCACTTTTTTTCTAATGCCATCTCTCCTCTCTCTTTTTTCATTCTTTTACCTTTCTTACTTCTCTTTTATTTGTTTCTTTTTTTTTTTATTTACTTCCTAATCCCTCTATCTATTTATCTTTATATTTCTCTATCTATTTTTTTCTTGAGCAATATTTTCTTTCAAATAAATTTTTATGGGTTTTTTCATGCTTAAATTTATTATTTTTTCCCCGTTTCATCAAAACCCTCCATATTAAATCTCTAATCTATCATCTATCATCTATCATCAATATCTAATATATAGGCTAAATTACTGTTTTGGTCCTTTATCTTTAGCCTTAATTTTGTTTTGGTCTTTTATCTTTTTTTTCTTGTTTTGGTCCCTTATGTTTTATTTTTGTGTCAATTTGGTCCTTTTTTGTAATTTTCCATCCATCACCTTAACAGACGTCACGCTGGCAGTTAACTGCTGACGTGACATCCATCTGACGTGTAATCATTATAAAACTCTTCTCGCCTGTCACAACTTCTTCTTTCTTTTCTTCTCGTCTTCCTTTCTTCTTCTCACCACAATCATTGATTTTGGGTTTGGGTTTAGTGCATCACCAATCAATTACCATGAATTGGGAACTCTCGGACTCAACAAAATAAATAAACTTATGTTCACTACCCTAAAATCCCAATTGAGAATTGCTTTTCTGAAATCGCAAAAATTAGAACCCCCATCTCTCTCACTCTTTCACCTTCACTGTCGTTATTCGAAACCCAAAATCACACACTAACGGGTTTCAATTTATGGATTTGTTGTTGTTGTTGGAAGAAGACAAATATGGTTTTTTGGGTTTTCAAATTCTAGTTTTCTGGGTTTCAAACTCTGATTTTCTGGGTTTGTTGGAAGAAGAACAAGAATAATAGAAGAATAAAATGTGTTTTCAAAGTCTAATTTTCTGGCCTCAACCTTCAACGAAATGCAGGAAGAAGAGCGGGATGACTATTAGTTGGGTTGTACCTTCAACTTTAGATGTTATTGTTAAATTTTTGTATTTGTGATTGCCGACGGCGAAATATTGCACGTCAGAATACAAATACTTTAGATCTTAGGGATTCATAGCACATTGTAACAAATACAGTATCACCCGTGCATCCGCACGACTATAGTACTAGTTGGTGTAGAAAATCATTGTAATATTTTTTAGGTTAAATAACACTTTTGCGCTTTTATCTTTGTTCTAAGTTTCATGTTGGTGCTATATCTATTTTTTGTCCTGTTTTGATCCTTATCTTTCATTTTTGTTTCATTTTGGCCCCTCAATGGTGTTTCTCCGTCCAATAAGTTAAGAGACATCATGCTGACAGTTAACTACTGAAAACTAAAAAAACATAGGAGATCAAATTGACAAAAAATAGATAAATCTGTTGCAGTAATTTTATTTGTTTTTAGCTTTATTTTATCCGTTTTAAAAAATTGCGAAACAAATTTATCTTTAAAGATAAATCCATTTTGCAATTTTTCAAAAGTGATTTATCTATTAAAATTGACATCAGTAGATAAATTTGTTTTTAGTTTTATTATGTCCCTTTAAGGCGCCACATCAGTAGTTAACTGCCAGCGTGACGTCTGTTAATTTATTGGACGGAAAAATTGCAAAACAGATTTATCTTTCAATTTTTTTCCAAAACAGATTTATCATGAAAATTAAATAAATTTGTTACAATAATTTCAAAGGGACAATATGGGAGTAAAAAAATGGTGGAGGTATTAGGTATAGTGATGGGTTAAAAAAACATCATCTTTTCTTAGCCTCTATTTAACGAGCTGACTCCAGCCTAAAACAAAGGGATGGCAAAACGGGTTTGGCCCGTCGGGCCTACCCGCTAGCCCGCCAAAAAACGATAGGTTGGATTGGTGATTTCTTATGTTTTTAACTATTTCTAAATACTTTTTAATATTTTTTGGCGGGTTGTAGCGGGTCAACCCACTAACCCGTCAATTTTATCTTGTTTTTTGCGAGTTTGAGCGGGCCAACCCGTAAACCGTCTATTTTATGTCCAAAAAGTGAGATTTAAAAAAAATTCATTATTTATTTTAATAGCTGGCTAACCTACTGGCCCACCAACTCGTCGAGGGGTGGGGTGGGCTCAACTTCTCAACCTATTATCCTATTGCAGGCTGGCCCACCCCGCTCAATTTTTGGCGGGCTCAAAGCGTGGCAGACTTGCCCGTTTTGCCATCCCTTTAAACAATGAGTCGTCCACAGATCCGTTAGATTGCGTTAAAATTACCAGCTTTATATGACGGGCCCTTAGGCTTAAGGGTACTCATTACTATTACTATTTGCCTTTACTTTTATCTATTTTCCTATGTTTGACACATTCTATTTAGGGGTGTGAATATTTCTTTTCCTTGCTATAGTAATGAGCTGGTTAATTAATAGCCATAGAATATAGGCAACCCTGGTACAGTCGTGTGTACTCATCCTGGGTCTGTAGAAAGAGTCTCTGATCTGTATTGGAGTATTAATTGGGGAGACCAAAATTAAATGTGACATACTAGTATGTCCCTTAATTAGTTGTTGTTCACGAAACAATCGTACGTGAACGTTGAGTATTTCGAAATGGATTGTTGGCGTTTCGTACGAATGCGTGTTCGTTGGACGATTTGTCTAAATCTAGTGTCCGAACCGATTACGTTTAATAGTGGTTGGTTCAACTCTAATCGGATTGCTGTATGATTTAACCGGTTAGAACGAAATTGGAAGTTTGAAATGGATAGATTGAAGTCAACATTTGTTAGTATTAACACAAACATGAAGGATATCGAGAAGACACCAAATGAATGAGTGCGAGAAGGAAGGAAGTGCTCGGGTTGGCTTAAACTAACATTTCCACACCCTACTAACAATTGTCTATCTAAAAAAAACAACATGAAGAATATCTCTCAAATATAAGGTTTTGGTATATATATTTTTCTCACTTTGATCATTTATATTTCAACGTTATAACAAAGTATTTCTTTTATTAAGTTTCCCCGTCCTTTATGTTTTTGAGTAGTTTTAAATTGGTCTCTTATCATTTTAATTGACTAAATATTTTGACCTAACCTAACTCAATTTAAAGGAATAACAACTTTGTTACAAAGTTAATAACATAGTTACTTTGTTACAAAGTTGAAATATAAAAGACAAAAGTGTGAAAAAAAACACAAATGACCCAATTAAAATTGCGGATAAGGTACATAAATGATCAAAGTATACTTTTGGTATCAAGAAATATGTTTCAAATTGTTATAAATATTTACAAAATGAATCTACAGATTTTTTTTTGGGTTACATGTACATAATGAAAATATACGTGCGACCTAGATTTATAATATCCATTAATATTTTCCCAAAAAAACAATATAATGGACATATTGAGGAATATATCCGTAGGGTCGAGCTCGAACCTAGAACCTCACAATTGTATGTGTGAGTTTTAAGTGGCATTTGCCACTCCATCTACAACCAAAAAAAATCTTAGGGAAGCTGAAAAAGTTGACAGAGGGTGTATGATGACAAAAAACAAGAGTGTACTTAAGAACTTAAAAAAAAAAAATTAAAACATAACCAAAAATTAAAGGATCTCCCCCCTTAATTACACCCCACTTGTTCATTTATTTCCTTAAAGTACCAAAATTACCTTATCTCTATCTCCCTAACACCACACTTCACCATTCACCACCCCACACCATCTCCAAAAACCTAGATCGCGGCGAAACCACCCCACCTTACTCCAAAACCCAGTTCACCACACGAACACCCCCTCCCCAAAGTCCAGCAACCACCCTCCATTGCTTGGAAACAAACTTTTTTGAATACCTTAGACATGTTTTGTTCCTCAGTTTCAACGTTCGGAAATTAATATTCTAGAAGTGTAATTTAATTACACATGTGGAAATTTAGTTTCCACATGTTTGATTTTCAGATGTCTAATTTAATTAAATAAGTTTGTTAATGTGTAACTGAAATACACGTCTAAAAACTTAATTTTCGAACGGGTGTACTTTAAGTGACTACTCTCTGTTATTTGGAGCTCTGGTGCATTCTTGGTTGTTATGTAGTGGAGAGACGGTGCATGACGATCCCCACGATGTTGGTGGGGCGGTTGGTGACGATGACTCCATGGATGGGGTGGGCATCAATGGTTTAAGGTGGGGTGGGCTGGGTTGTTTGGGAAAGATGGAGGTGTATGGGGTGGGAATAGGTAAGGGTATTTTGAATTTTTCCTATCAATTAATGAGGTTGTGGGGAAGAAGAAAGTGGGGGTGTAAGGTAGTAGACCCAAATTAAATTGACCTAGGTCCAACATGCACTTCAAATTGAAGTGCGTGTCCAACAAAGAAAACATAAACTGCTACATACACTCCATTTTTTTCATAATACACCCCTTATCTCTTTTTTCCTTTCAAAATTACCACTACCATTAATTTTAACCTTTCCCTCACTAATTTTTTTCCTATTCCAGAAACTTTTTCTTTGGGCACAAAATTTGTTACTGTGGGCTTTTGTATCCCACAGTTTTAATCTTTTCTTGTAAAAAAGTTTTATTTTGGAAACCTAGAATGTTTGTGGGGGGAACTTGAAAACTATTAGTTTCAATATATTAATATTATCAACAACCTATCTTTTGCAATACACAAAGAATGAACAAAGGGTGAAAAGTACAATTAAAGCAAAAAATAATTTGTGTCTGTGACTCTAACATAATTTGAGTTGGGAAATAGCAAAACTCTAAATATAATTTGCCCCTCTTTCTCATAGATCTAACATGTAAACTCATGCAATGAGTGAATTGGGAAATAGCAAAACTCTAAACATAATTGGTGTCTGTGACTATAATGGATGCACAATAATCTTTTGAAAATAGTTTTAGGGATATTTTCTTCTCTCTCTAGAGACTAGTTTAAATATTAAAATTTGAATTATTTCATTAGTCAAATTAGAACTTTCTTTTATTAGAGAACACATGAGTCTTCATATTTATTTGTAAAAGACTTTTTTAGGCATTCACTCCTAAAAAGTTTAAAAACTTAAGCTTTTCACTTGTAAGTTGTATATTTAGTGCTAGAAGAAGCCAAAACATTGAGAATTAAAAGAATCAAAAAGTAAAATAAGTATTTTTCTAGACTTATTTATAAGCGAGAAAAAAAACTTTTAGATTCATCAAATAATTTATCTATCGATTTATATTATATATGTAGATATATCAGTTATTCGATAAATCTAAAAAGTATTTTTTTGCTTATAAATAAGTCCAGAGGGAGTACTAATTTTTTTTTTTTTTTTTGTATTTTTATAATTTTATACTTTCATTTAGAAATCAATTGGCTTATGTTAGTAATCTCTATTTTTTTTATCCAGGCAAAACAAAAACTTAAACTTCTTCAAATGACTAATTAAACAAAAGTAAACTTATTTGAATACATAAAGCAACATACTAATATTTATTACTAAACGACTTTAGCCCCACCCGACTTCAGATTCTCTACTGTTAACTTTAACAGCAGTCACGATCTCAGTTGTAGGATACAGATCAACGGTCTAAATTAAAATTAAAACTGTATTTTATGTATGATGTTTTGTTGTTAAATTATAACAGTTAAATCTTTTTTAATTGTCAGTATTCACTGACGTGGTAACTACACCATTTCATGACTGCATGGGATCCGGGTCGAAACCCCACACAATTCCATGAATTCCTAAATCCATTTATGTCTAGAGCTTGAATAGATAAAGACATCTTGACTTCAGGACAATGGTGACAACTACAGTGTCGGAGACACACCATGGCAGTAACAATCAACCATTTATATACCACTTTTAAATGTTGCATTATATCAAAGGAACCTATATGGAAATCAATGAAGCCTTCACTATGTAGCACCAATTTTTTTAATTAAAAAAAAGCATATGTTGCTGAGGTTAAGATAAGGGTTGTTTGGGACCATGTGGATCAAAGTGTACACATGCACTCGATCACGTGAAAGAATGGAGAAGGACAAAGTAGCAATATTTGGAGACATGTCTTGTGCTGTTAAACCTAAAGCCAAATGTCATGGTATGGTGTCTTGCTTGTCTTATCCTATTTTAGACTAAAATATCATCTTCCACTTTTTGGGTTAAACCAAGGTATCCTATGCACACGTAATTGCAGAGATTAATTCTCCAAGATATTTGTTCGATACCTAGACTTCGGATTAGATCCTTGGCCCGGGGTACTTGGATGAAGGGTTCTAGGAAAGCATGAAATGATCAGCGGTACTCGGAAGGGTATAGCGGTGCTCGGCTTGGAGATGGCACTTCGGCTCTCCCGAGATACCTTGAAGATCCACGTCGGGTGGGGGGTACCTGCAAGACACTCCGACGATCAAGTCAGTATGTGACCGAGATAAAGAGAGAAAGGAAAAGAGAGTTTCAGGGAGTGGGCGGAGCCCAAGATGCGTAAGATGCATTAAATGAGCGAAACGTACCGTGGTAGAGGGGTGAACCTCTATTTATAGACTAACCGGGCGTACCGTGGTCGTTGGATTCCGAGGATTGATCATAACCGTCGATCTGGTCAGAGGCGAGCAGATCGAGTTGCGCTTGGTGTTGAGGACTGCTTGGGCCGCGCTTGAAGAGAGATATTGGGCCAGGCCCAATATCCAAAGGGGCTGTGTAGCCCAGGTCGAAACAATATTAAAATATCATCTTCCACTTTTTGGGTTAAACATAGGCTAATTCTCCAAGATATTGAGATTCATTTAAGGGGTTGACCTCTTCCACCAGGTATTTTTCCATAAGCACCGGTTAGAGATCGAATCCTTGACTAAATAGTTAAAGAGTCCAAATATCTTCCACTTGTGTCATAGCATGCTGGTTATCATCATCTTCCACTTAATTAACTAATTTTAATAAATTTTCTTTTGCTCCAAAACTAATCTTTGAAAGTATTTCGACTTTTTATCAAAGTAGGCCACCAACCTTTTTTTTCCCCTTCTCTTCCAACCAAGTCTTTTTCCCTTTTGGATTTATGCATGACTTAACTCATTCCCATCCAAGGTACCTGACAAACAAATAATAGACCTTTTACAAAATCTAAATATTCGTCCAAAAAAAAATCAAAATAGTTCTCTAAATGTAATTTAATGTATAAATTGTCTCTTACTCAGTATTCCTACCAAAGATTCTAGGGTAAACAATGATTATAGTACTTATAGTGTAACTCATTATCATTTTAGTCTCGGACTATAAATAAACTACAAACTAGTCTTTTGATGTCTCACCCGTTAGTTATATTGGTATTGACTGTTAACTCAATTTGTTGATTCTGTCTATTTCACTTACGTGACACGTTTTTGACCATATGAGAGGGAAAATGTAGAGAGAGTGAGAGGGGGGTAGATTTTATCTGTTTTTTTGTTTTAATATCATTTTGGCCCTTAGTTGTTGTCAAAATGGTCCCTGGGACGTATACTGCCAAGTGAGTTAGTGCGACTGAAGTAAATGTACCACATAGGCGTTCAGTTTGGCAAAAAACATGTTATATCAGGGAAATAGACGCAATCAACAAACTAAGTTAATAATAACGATCCACTAAAGTGGCTAGTAGATGAATTGATTTGTAGTTTCTTTGAAAACTTAGACTAAAGTGATGGCGAGTTACGCTTTTAACAACTGGAATCACACAAGATTCTATAGATACACCATGATTGGTGCAGCATGATTGGTTTTGACTGCTTTTTATTCTAAGCAACATCTCAACTTCGCCTTCCTACCTTTCTTTTAACACACACACACACACTGTTTCCAACTCTATGGAATGAAATTTTGAACCATGGTCCATGGCCATCCATAAGATACACTTCTTTGCATTTTATACCTATTCATAAAATCAATATCTTCTTTAGAATTAACCTAAACAAAGATCCACAACTGTATCTGACATAGAAATTGGACATTAGTTAAGAAATGTTAACAGAATATATACAAAAGTGGAGCAGTAAATATGATAAGTCAAAATGCCATCATGTGCCTGATTCAAGCCATCAAATCATCCACTAGTAATTAACTAATCTAATAAACAGGAATTATTAGATAAAACAAACATGCCATAAAGCAATTTACCTTTTAATTCTTTCTCCATTCATCTATGACCCCAGTTTTTTTAGTAATATTTGAATTAGCCATTTGTATTCAAGCTAAAGTGCATGCTCCTCTGTGTCACAAGATTCAAAATGTTAATGATGAAAAAACTCACTAAGATGCTATGAATGATTTAACCAACTTTACTGAATCAAAAGAAAGACAAAATAATGAGACTAGATCACTTGATGGTTATGGGGGGCAAAATCAATTCCCAAACATGTGAATAATCATCAAGTTTCACTGATAGAGATAGGACACCAAAACACACAAACCCATGCAGCATGTTCATTCTCAACTCTTCAATATAGGAGTACCAACTAAAAGCTGAATAATCTTACTTCTTGGCGCCAAACTTCAACATGCCTTTTCCTTTTTTTTTTTTTTTTTTTTTTTTTCTTTTTCATATTTTAAAGAATACTTTAGTGTTCGAAAAAAAAATGATGTTCAAATACACTAAGTTTGTTCCCTAATAATTGGTTTGATGAAAAGAAAAGATAATTTCGTGACAAAATAAGTAAAATGTGATGCTAAATAGTGTGTTTTGGAGTGCTTTAGAGTCAAGAAAAAATTTAGATGTCCAAATAGGCTAGGTTCGTTCCTCTTTAACCAGCTTGGTGAAAAAAAAAATTGTAACCAAATATGTAAAGTGCAATGCTAAACATTATATTTTGGGGTACTTTAGAGTCTAGAAAAATTTTAGATATTCAAATCGTGCGAAGTTTCCTCAATAATCGGTTTGTAAAAAAAAATTAACGAAATACGTAAAGTGCAACAGTAAGTAATGTATTTTTGGAGTATTTTAGCATTTGAAAAAAATTTAACTGTTCAAATACGCGAAGCTCGTTCCTCATTTGGTTGAAAAAAAGTTAATTCTATGTCAAAATATACAAAATGCAACTTATAACTTTAAAAAATCAATGTATTTTTAATTTTGTTTCTTTATATTTGCATTTTATTTTAGGTTAAACTTTTGCGAGCGAGCTCCCTGGTGTTGACCTAGTGCTACCAGATTTTATTTCTGTGGTGGACAAACTTAGTGTTGGTCGGTGCGAAATTTTCTCTTAAGCACGATTAGATATTAGTCATTCGTTGAAAGCATTGGGATATTCCGTGGTTGCCAAACAATGGTCCGAATCTAGCTAAGACTATATATTTTACACAAACCAAATTTATTCGACCCCATGTATTGCACAGGTATTAGGGCTAGTTTACAATAAATGTGACATGAAAACAACATTAGTCTTTTTTGGTAGAAAATGGGGGCAAATCCCTTACAAACAAAGACAACTAACAACTTGTTGAGAATTCAAGTGTGAGTGGTTAGTCCCACATCGGCTAGGAATGAGCTATATGAAGGATATATAAGAGAGGAGATCCTTATACCTGACACCTTAAGGTTTTCAGTGGAGAAGTGACGTCCAAGACTCTTAATGGTCTAGTTCATTGGCTAGCTCGTTATTACTCTCGGTACTCTCCCGGACTATTAGCAAGCATCAAAGGCCCAAGAGAAGGAGAGTACTGCTCAAGCAAAACTAAGACCTCAATTTGAGGACGCCATTTGTATTTTATAATATGTGTCTGTGTGTGTAACAAATATGGTAAATTTGGTATTTACTAACTAGCGATTAATTTAAGTGCAATCGTGATTAATGTGAAATTAATGATTGTTGATATGCTAAGCTCAGCAGGGAGGGACCATGAAATTTTTCGAGAAGAAAGTTTCTGAAAATAATGTGCTTTGATGCATAAGTGAGAGAGAGGAAACGTGAAAGCGTGAGATCCAGAGAGGTGCAATTTGGAGAAAAGAGGAGCTGCAAATATGAACCATAAAAATCCCGTTTTGAATAAAAATGAGCCCTTATATTTCTTTTGGCCATCGCTTTTCCCACACTCCCTCCTACTCTTTCACACCCCTTAACAAATTTTATTCCAAAAATAACCTCGCGTGAAACGCTGAGGTCACGTGTTTAAAGACGGTTCGAACGACCTTGTTCGAACACGTTCGAATGACCTCGTTCGAACAGGTGAAATTACGCACAAGAGGGTGTGAAGTCAATATTTAACACACTCGAACGATGTCGTTCGAACGGGTTCGAACAAGGTCATGCGAACACGCGAACAGGTGAAAAACACTCAAAGAGAGTGTGAAGTCAAGATTTAACACACACAAACGATGTCATTCGAACCTGTTCGAAGGCCCATGTTCGAACAGGTGAAATTTCGTGAAAAAAAAGAGGTTTTAGCTGATCTTTTGGTCTTTTCACACCTTTGTGAGGTGTTTTTTGAGTTGAAGGAGGCGTGGGAAAAACAATAACCTTTCTTTTTTTAAGATAATGGGCCCTAATATTAATCATTAGAACATCCACTCAATCTTATTCAGTGTCCATTCTGTCAAAAGAAACAATGGCGAACAAAGTTAAAAAAAGATATCCTTCTTTTTTCTTCAAAATGTCATACTATACTGTTAACAATGATCATTTCTTTCCTGCAGCAGGTCAAACCTAATGCCCTTGGAAAAATAATTGAAAATCCTATGTTATGATCCTCAATGGGTCTCAACTTTGTCTCTCTTTGCTGAATTGGGGTTTGAACACAATATAGTGATGGATTGCAAAATAATAGATGGTTTCCTCTAGTGATAAAACAATGGTTATGATATTCATGATTTTGCATAGTAATATTTACAGGGACGGAAAATTAAGTTTTATTTTCATAGGGACTAAATAGAATAAAATATATATTTGTAAGGATGAAATACAAAATTGTATTTTTACAGAGACTAAACTAGATCAAACACATATATGTAGGGGCTATATATATATATATATATATATATATATATATATATATATATATATATATATATATATATATATATATATATATATATATATAAACCTTAAAATTATTTGGGGTGAAAATAATTCAACATACTTGTTGTTTGGCAAACTATAAATATTAAATAATATGTAACTTGATATGAATATTTCATTTTTAAAAAAGTAATATAATAACTTGTTCAGTGGAGTGGGAATATGCTAAGCCGTCGGACTGATGCGTTAGCGTCTTTGGGGTGTCTCCAAGAGGTGGAGTATGTTGTTCATGATAGAGTTCTTTTTAAAGTTCAGCATTTGGTTGCTGCTGATGCTAGTGGAGTTTCTGCTCCTAGATTAGTTTCCGTGTAGTTTTTTGTTTTTGGGCTTCGGCCCTCTTTGTAACCAAAAAAAATCAGACAATTTTTTAAGGGTCCTTAACAAAAAGACCAAAATACCCTTAACAAAATCTAAAAATCCCAAAATATCCTGCAGCTCCAAAAAAAAAATTAAAAAATATAGGGATCGTATATACATCCCCTCAATCATATATACGCCATCATATATACCATTTGGGGGTGTATATAGGATGTGTAAATTAGGGGGTCGTATATACACCCCCAAATGGTATATACGATGACGTATATACGATTGGGGGGTGTATATACGACTTTATTATGTTTTTTTTGATCAAATAAAAATTAATTAAATTATTTAAAAAAAAATTAAAATTATATCTTTTTAATAAAGATAAATTAGAGATGAATAATTTAGGCCTAAAAATAGGTTATGTGTGTAGTTCGTTAACATGTGATGATGTTATACGTCGAACGAATAATTTAGACTAAAAAATTGATTTTCGGGCAACCTACTCCGATCGTAATGAAACCACGACCATTAAATACGAAAAAAATCAACGAGCATGACTCCCGTAGAAGGGACTTCTTACAGGACTACGGGCTCAAACTCTCAAATTCTATCGTTTAATATTTTTTATTAATTTTTTTAATTTTTCATAGTCTCCAAAAAATCTAATTTTTTTTCATAGCCTTATTTTGGTTTTGTTAAATTTTTAATGATGTTTTTATAATTTTTTAGATTCGTTTTGACTCCTTAACAAATTTTTAGTAGCTTTTTTACAACATAATAATAGGGGATCAAAAGAAAAACACAAAACCTTTCACATGATGTCACATAATAATAAGACTTTAAAAACTAAAACTAACAATGGAGTGGGCCGGGCTGGCGTGCATACGTTCTTAATCAATTATTAACCCGATTTAGTCAAATTTAGATTCCCTTTTGTGGATGCAAAATGACAAAATGGTTTACATAAAAAAAATAAAAACAAAGACAATACACCACCTTCTGTCAAATACCAAATTGTTTATTTAACAAGTTTGATTAATTTCCTACGTCACATCACTTTGCTAGATCTTGCATACGAATATGATGAATAGGATAGAATCCCCTCAATAAAAGGTTTTTTTTTCACCCCCTCCCTGTCACTTTCACCCCCATAATTACCTAAAACCTAGAATTACCCCTGATTTTATAAAAAAAATTTGAAGAATTTCGGAATTACCTCAATTTTAAGGTAAATTCGGTTCAAAAAGGGGGTCCGAGGCTGGGAATTTCGGATTTACCTCATATATGAGGTAAATCCGAATATTTTTTTTAAATTTTTTTGTTTTTAAAAAATTCGTACATTAAATTGTGATTTACACGCGTTTTATTTTGAAAATACGACACGAACGCTTTACGATTTAAATAACAATAAGAAAGCATTACGATATACAAGTAAAGAGACGTCATATATGATGTAAAATACGTCAAAATATATAAAATACCCAATATGAAATACGAGTACAAATACAAATAAATCAAACACAACTACGGGTCCAAAATGTCTAAAAATGACTGAAAATAACGACGTGAAGTAGTAGGTGAACGGTTGACATCTAGCGCATCCCGAGCCAATGCAGCTGCTCTCTGAACCCTCTCCTCTAAAGTCTCTGGGACAACGGGCTTCTGATCTAGCTCTTGATGTGGCTCCTGATGTGGCTCTGGATGTGGCGGAGCAACTAGCACCGGAGTAAGACGTGGTAGTCTGCCTGTCTACTAGCCTGCCAAAAAGTCTGCGCCCGAATCTGATACCTCAGCAACCCACGAATGATCCTGTCCGGAGATGAAGCTTTACCCGAAATGGGTGGAGAAGGGATCGTCTAGACCTACCCGAATCGCCAATGCTGTTCTCAAGACTACGCTTTCGCGCGCACCGTTTATCGATCGTCTACTCGCCACTGTTAAAAAAAAGGAAAATGTAAATAAAAAAATTAATAATTAAAATAAAAAAGGGGGTGAATTTCGGATTTACTGGTAAATTCGAAATCTGATTTGTGAAATGTGATTTTTGTAAGTTTTCAAGGGTATTTTCGTTCGTTTAGGTAATTATGGGGGTGGGAGTGACAAGGAGGGGGTGAAAAAAAAACCAATAAAAATCTCCATCAGTGGTAGTTATTTCAACAGTTAACTTATCTTCTTTTTCGTTACATACATTACACTACATAGGGTAATAATAAAATTGGAGGGGTATTGGTTCACATGTTAACATGGGAGATTCACAATTAAAAAATTGATATATGCTATTTTGATTAGCAATGCAGGATAAGTTGGTTTGTTTTATTTTATTTTAATGAAATTCAAAGGATTTTTTTTCAAACACTAGTGTATCATTGCACAAAACTCTTCAATCTTTGAAATAGAAGGTTTTTAGCCAATTATCTGAAAAACATAGCCGGCAAATACCAAAATTGTTAGACTGGATATCATCACCTAAATATGAATACGAAATTTCACAGTTGTGTGAGTTTCAGGAGGCACAAATCACTCCATCTACGTCAAAAGATGTGTCTTTTGACGAACACCCTTACATTAGAATTACATTACATTTTAGACAAGAGAATGATTCTGCAACTTGGAATGCAAATTGCAAGGGTAGTGATTTTTAGAACAAAGAGTTGGGAAACATAATCAAAAATCACAAGTTCACAACATGATTGGCTATACATATATAGTAAATAATAAGAACATGATCATCCAATTAGGAAACATAGAAATAGAGGAAGTAGCTAAAGACCTAAAGCATAATACACTAGCTAATTAATTAGTAGTTGATTAAATTAGGAGAATAATAAGAATTAATGTAAAAATGCTCTGCTCATCAAAGTCAAAACACCTCAAAAAGTGTGTTTATGAATCAAAGACTTTATGGTTGAATAACAGAGCAAAGTTCAATTGAGCCATAATGAAGAAGTTCCTCTATCATTTGCTCAATGTGATCTAAATCTTCTTCAAGAGACTCAAATTGTTGACCACCATTTTCAACTTTAACCTTCTTGAAAACCCAATTCCCTTCTGATTCTTCTTCATGTCTCTTTTGTGGCAACAACATTGTTTCACTTTTGTTAATTTTCACGTTTATGTTACTGTAACTGTTACCGTTACTGTTACTGTTACTGTTGCTTGTGGTTGTGGACATCATGACATTTGGTGAAGATGTTCTTTGACTTTGACTTTCTGCCAAACATGGCCTAGTGATTTGCAATGAAGCCATATAACATCTGTGAAGTTTAGCAGTTAAAGTTGCTGAGAGAAGCTTAGAAGATGAAGATTGAGATGCATTTGGGTTATAAGGGAAATTTGTTCTTGCTCTTGTACCACACATTAGCCTTGCTGCTTCATCATAAGCTCTAGCTGCATCTTCAGCAGTTTCAAATGTTCCAAGCCATATCCTTGTTTTCCTAAACAAAAACATAACAAAAAATATTCAATTTTTCATTTCATAATCAATACCCTCAAATTAATGATTAGTCTGTTTCTAAACAGCATCAACGTTAAAACTTTTGATTTGGAGAGTTTTGTTTTTATTATTGTCATCCTACCTAACTCAATGAATTATCTATACAGTTGAACGTAGAGAAAAGTGATACTTACAAAATGGGGTGGCGAATTTCGGAGACCCAAGAGCCCCAATGTCTTTGTCGGACACCTCTGTATCTTTGTTGTGGTCTGGCCATGTTAACTGTTAAGGAAAGGAAATGTGAGTGTTTTTGTTTGGTGAATGAAAATGTTTTTTTGAGTGAGTGATA